>VURO01045594.1:0-10467 GCA_015108175.1 Pelvicachromis taeniatus | reverse complement strand
GCCCTAACTATATGCTTTAGCAAAAAGGAAAGTTTTAAGCCTAATCTTAAAAGTAGAGATAGTGTCTGTCTCCCGAATCCAAACTGGAAGCTGGTTCCATAGAAGAGGGGCCTGAAAACTGAAGGCTCTCCCTCCCATTCTACTTTTAAATACTCTAGGAACAACAAGTAAGCCAGCAGTGTGAGAGCGAAGTGCTCTAATGGGGTGATATGGTACTACAAGGTCATAAGATGGGGCCTGATTGTTTAAGACTTTGTATGTGAGGAGCAGGATTTTGAATTCAATTCTGGATTTAACAGGGAGCCAATGAAGGGAAGCCAATATAGGAGAAATATGCTCTCTCTTTCCAGTCCCTGTCAGGACTCTGGCTGCAGCATTTTGGAGTAACTGAAGGCTTTTCAGAGAGTTTTTAGGACATCCTGATAAATGTGAACATGGAGAACATTGTTGGCTATTACACAGCTTAAAGTGGAACTTGGAGAAAAAAAATCTTCTTCATTACACATGTTTGGGGGGAGGGGGCAGCGAACAAGTACCTGGCGTGGGCATGGGTCTCCATGGGTGCTACCTGCTGAGCCTCAGGTAGGCACTGTTCCTAAGTTGACTGCTGTTTCCTTCCTCATGTGGTGTGGAATGTACGAGTGGACGTAGCAGCAGGGGTGGCAGTAATAGTTGTGACAGACATTTTGCTCTAATACTTTTGTCTCTAAGGAGCTGACAACTCATAAACCTTTTGGTACAAAGAAGTTTGTACCAAATCATTTGAGAATGTGGAAAGCAGGAATCGGCTTTGGATGCCGCTGACTCTTGCACGCTCCGCTCCAGGATTCTGCTGGGAATAACATGGAAATGGCAGGAGACAGTCTGCCAGTGATGCCTGTGCATGCTTGACACCCATACAGTTCATCATTCAAAGGCAATAGTCTTACTGACCACTTAAATTGCTTTAGATGAATGCTTTAACATTTATTCATACAGTTTATTTATTGTGTGCACTTTATTGTCAACAGCACTGCGGGATCATCACAGCTATTTTTTACGGCCTGCCAAAGGGCATACATTTTTGGACTTCAAACTATATTTTCTGTACATGTATGGCTTTTCCTGCTTATACACCCTTCATCATTGCCATTCACACTCGATTAAAATAAATAAGAAAGAAGTGAAGAATATAATGACAGAAAGTTGATGTTTCTTCACCATCTACTATAAAAATCTGTCAAAAAAAGGAGAAAGAAAGGACATATTCTGTATTAACAAAATATTTCTGTTTTATAACCACAGGACTGTTTGTGCAGTGAGCTAACATAACTTTATTTTTAATTTTACACATTTGTTTATTATAATTTAAGCCCACAGAGACATGCTAACATATTTCTTTCATTTATTAAAGGAGAATTTTTTTAATATGTAGAAAAATTGACATACGGTTGAAATTGCACTGACATCTGGACAGTGATGGTCTTCTTTCAAGTTTTTATAGCTTGAGCTGTATAATATTATTGGACCACGTTTCAGTAAAATATTAACTCTTCTCTTCTTGGATGTGCAGTCACAGCTCATTTTTCTTCTTACTTCTACTGATAACCTGCTGCACTTCCTGTAATTAGTCCACAACTTAAAAAAAAAAAAAAAAAGCTGTCTACTAACTGCTAGGTTAGAGTTTCCCAAATGCATTTTACTGAGACATGAAAAGTGGCTATCAAAACCTTTAGTTTGAGTCTTAAATTACATTCATTATGTATCAGCTTGTTTATCATATTCCAATCATTTATTTGCTAAAAAGTAAAAATAATCAAATGATAATTGGATCAGACGGGCAGTTATGATTCTTCGTGTCATGAGAATAAGAAGAATGTTCTTGCAGTTAAGAAAAGTCGGTATCAACACAATTGTGAACCTTTTTCGTTTCCTTCAGGAGTTGTCCGCCCATCTCGTCTCCATCAGCAGTGAAAGAAAAGCCATTTTTGTAATGTTCACAACATTTGAAGAGATTTGGAAGTTCACCACATATTACAAAATAGGTATGGAGTACACTGAAGTGGGAGTATATCTAATGTCATAAATCTTCTAAAAGCAAACCAGCAGCATTTTCATATTAGTAGATCTGTGATGTTATTATGCAGTTCTAAACCTGAAAATATGTTCAGTCCTGCTTAGTTCAGTATTTTTCAGGTTACAGCCGAATAATTATATTTAAAATGGCATTATATTGGGATTTAGCTTCATCTAATGAAAATTTAAGTTGGGTAAATTGAGACAGTAGAAAACAGAATGAAAGATTATGCATTTTGACTATTTTGACTATGGTTAGATTCAAGTGTGATGCAATCTGTTTGGAGGCTATAACTTGGACAATGAGCCAGCAAATGGCTGAAAAGCAGGGAAAAAACAAGGCGTGGCAGTGCAGTCAAAATCCAAACCTCAAACCAACTGAAATACTGTGACTTAAGCTAGCTGTGCATAAACAGATGCCTGTTAGCTTCAATAAACTGACAAAAGATGAGTAAAGATGTTGTAGAGATGAGGATAAAATTCCTCCATAATGATGTGAAAATAACTTAATACATAAAACGAGTACTTCAAGTTATTGTTGCTAGAGGAGTTGGATTGGTGTATTTGGTTTTTCCACACTGCTCTGACATTATGGCTTAGTTCTATAAAATGTCATGTTTTGTAGTACAGCTTATCCCAATACCTCACATTACCTTCTGTGAACATCCTCCTTTCCTCCAGGATTCCTGCGCCATTGTATGGAGAACCTGTTGCTAGACCAGACGTTTTGGCTCACCTCTATGAAGGATGACTTTGCTATTGAGGTGTCCATTCAGGAGGAAACACTTAACCTTTTCTACAAAGGCATCCTCCTGCAAGAAGGTTGGCACTAAAATATAATTTTAGAAGGTGATTAGACATGATATCAGAACATTAGTGACAGAAGTGTACATTTACCTGCTAAAATCTTCACAGAGTGTAAGTATAAATGGACTATTTCATTGAGTTACATATGTATATAGGGTGATAATTCCAATTCACACCAAACACAACTTCATCTTAAAGATGCAGACATTGAGAAAACACATGAATCATCACACTCAAATGCCATGTTGTGTAGTGAATTTAAAATACTAATATAAACTTTTGATGAATACACATAAAACATTACACTTCAAATACACATTAAAAGTGTACATATTTCAACATACAGTATATATAAACACACATTCAACAACAATATTAACCAGCTGCAGTCAAGAAATGGGCAAACAATTAAGGAAAAGGTCACTTATCTAAATGATTTTTCAGCAGTCCACTGACTCAGCTGAGCTGATGAACTTGGAAGGTGCTCCAAACCCTGGGTACTATCACCTCGAAGGTGTTATCTCTAGCTTAAAAATAAGAGATTGGAACAGTTACAAGTTTCTGACTTTGACTAGAGATCCAACTGCTGTTCAAATTTGGATTCATCAGCCCATAATACCATTTTACACATACGGTGGAAAATGGACTTCAGTAGTCCAGTGGCATTGTTTCATGACCCAGGCAAGCCTCTTTGTCTTATTCTGACGTCTTGGCGATGGCTTTCTTGCTGCAACTCGTCCTGTCAAACTTGCGGCTCAAAGTCTTCTCTTCACAGTTGAAACTGAGACTTGCTTACTACGACCGCTATTAAGCTGTGCTTGAAGCTGATGTCCTGTGAGCCACCTGTTGCCAAGCTGTTAACAGCCGTTGTCTGGAGGAAGAAAAATACATATAACACATAGGCTGAGCTGTTTCCAGAGCTGAAGGGAGTTTGGGGAGAACAGCAAAGTGTGCATCTTTGGAGAAATGATCAACAATAGTGAGGATTACTGTTTTACCAAAGGAATGAGGCATAATCTGACAAAATCTACAGCAATATGGGGCCAAGGACATCCTGGATTGGTAAGTACATTGCACTCCAACAGTTGGAGGAGAACTGGAAGATTTGTTCTGAGCACAAATGGTACATACTAGGGCTGCCACAAACGATTATTTTAATAGTCGACTGGTCACTGATCTTTTTTGCTATTACTCGACTAATCAGATCATGCATCCATTGGATGTAAAACGTACAGCTTATTGCACCAGCATGCATCTGCTCTTATATAACTATCATTAGCTTACAGCTTTGACTGTTTGAGGTACTGAGACTAACTAAAAATAAAGACAAGATGACAGTTTATTAAACTTTGAATGAAATTTGCAGATTGTCTCGGTGGAGTTGAATAAACTCAGCCGTCTGCTCCTTGCTCTCTAAAATCTAACAGGACACTGGAGTAAATTCTCCACCATCTCACACTTCTGTCTAATCAGTTTTTTGTTTGACATTAATTCAGCTATGTGAAAACTTTAATCTCAGCCAAACCAATTTACTCAGGAACAAATCAAACACTGAAAAAAGCCAAACAATAACATGTTTAAGTTATCTAAGTGACTTATATATCATGTTTAACCTGAGTAACAAAAGACCGCAGATTTTTTTTCGAGCTGGTGGGTAACAGACGTCTCCGAAAACGTTGGAGAACTTTTGCAAATATGTGACGTCTTGATAAACCGAGCAGATATTTGAAGTTTACACAGCTACATTCTGAAAATATCTTAAAAGTTTATTTTGTGACCCAGAAAGAGTAGTAAGAGCAATATTAAAACTAAGTAGCTGCCGCCATTGTTGGAAACTGGAATTGACTGGGCCACGCTATAAATTCTGGGATAGGTTGGGCCACGAAGGATACACCCGACCCATCCGTCAAATTTGGGGAAATGAAGGACACATTTGTCGGCCCCTGAATTTGGACACAGCTATAATACTGGAGACTGCTTCTTCCTCTTCTTCTTTAGCGTTTAACGGCAGCTGGCATCCTTGTAGATGCAGTGCTGCCATCTTCTGTTTCAGTCTTTTATTACACTCTTAAATCCTACTACTCATGCCTGCGTCTTTCAGGTTCTTACAAAGCTTCAAACGGCGTGTCGACTATTAAACTAGTCGTCAAGGATTTTGATAGTCGACTACTCGTGACTAGTCGACTAATCGTGGCAGCCGTAGTACAGACAACTACATACTCTCTGATATCCTTTATTTATGCTGGCCACTAAAACAAGCAATTCATACCAGGATGACATGCGAACTTGGAAGTATCAGCCCAGTGAATAATCTGGAAACGGACACTAGATAAAAAGATGGCCAGGTGGCCCATTACCTGGATTGAGCATTTCTCATCAGAGATTCGCTCTCCGACGTTTTCTGAGGGAGCCGATGAGGTGTTTTCAGAGGTGGAAAACTGGTGTGAACTGTTTAGTTATGTCTTGGATGAGCACAGGCAAACAGTTCTTTAAGTGTGGTGAAAGCTTTCTGAGCAGTCATTCGAGTAAAACTGAGCTTCTGGTGAGGTGAGTGCAGTGAGAGGGAGTGCATTCCTACTGAAAATACAGCTTCACTGCTTGCATTTTTGCAAGAAAATGCTCTGATCTGGTCTTTCTAAATGGAAGCGGACATCACTTACCAAGGCATTTATGAGGTCGAATGGCATGACCAGATACTCAAAGTGGCCAAGTTGGGTCTGGAAAAAGGGTGGCTCCTTGTAAAAGTTCAAATGATGATAATAACAAAGACACGTCATTCAAACTGCAGAATTTGATGCGTGGTCTTCATTTTTAGTTCTTTTCAAGAAGAAAAATTTGGCTTTGAGCTGTGAAGAAGAATGATGAATGACTTTAGCTGCAAGAGAGTCAGTGATGTGGTTTACCTTAACATCACTTTCCAGTTTGGTTAGACTGTAGAGGTAACTTGTTGGGAGTGGAGCACTAGGTACCAGGTCTATGGCACAGTTGTAAGGAAGATGAGGTGGGAGAGAGAGCCAAATCCTTTTGGAAAACCTCTGTGAGATCATAAACCCGATGAACAGCCATGGATGTTGAAAAAATAGTGGTGTACCAGGGCTGGGAACAACAGTGGTGGGGGGGAATCTTTAACTTGCCTGCCAGTATTGTCACCTTTACTGACGGCGTTGGCTTTTGGCCTCTGTAGATAACGTGAACGCTCAAGAAATGAATCTTTTTTTGACTAGATGGAAAGTTTCAATGCTTAGGCTCAATCTCGCCATCACTAGTCTGAAGCATATGTGGGAGTTGGCGGTCTGAAACCCAATAAACATTGGGTTACGAATCTCCTGCTTTTTTCCAACTTACCAGAGAAGACATCAGACATCAAGCTCAGTGTGTTTATTTACAGTTAATGTTCAACAATGAATGCAAGTGAGTTCATATAAAATACAGAGAGTGTCCTCAGTGGCCAGAAGAGAGAAGGATGCCACATCGAGGATGTGGACAAGTGGGTCTGACAGACAACTCACCCAAGCAGAGAAAAACATCTTTGCTAAAGGGTTGCATTTTGCTGTGATGCCAAGACAAATCCCACTAGTGGAACTGATCACAGCCATTCAAAACAACAACATTGCAGACGTGGAAGCAGAGCAGAGCAACTACGGTTTCAGCCTGTCTCAGCAATGCAAAGCCCCCAGCATCCAACATCAGCAAAGAGGAGAGGAAGGCACTCACATCACTTATTAATGACAACAACATTATGATCCTTCGAGCAGGCAAGGGTAGGTGCAGTGTTGCTAAACCAGAAAGACTATCATGAGATAGTTGAAGAAACGAGACCCAGGAAGTGGTTACAGGACATGTTACATGACCCCAACCTCAGCAACAGGACCACTCTCAGCACCGACCAAGTGTGTTTGCTTTTGGAACTCAATTCAATTTTCAATTCAATTTTATTTATATAGCGCCAAATCACAACAACAGTCGCCTCAAGGCGCTTTACATTGTAAGGTAGACCCTACAATAATAACTGTGTCTTCATTACACCTATTTCACATACAAGGGTCATTGCTACAGGCAGAAACATGGGTGTGCCATGGGGTCCCCAGTTTCACCCATTGTGTCCAACTTGTACATGGAAGAAGCAAATGTGCTGTTTATAAGGTTGGAAACCTGCAGTTAGCTGAGACTGAAGAAGTCACCTGGATGATGAAACGTTTCTCCCACTGAAAACGTCCAGATGAACACAATCAACTCTTTTTTCGGTGTCACAGGACAAGTTTTCTTAATATCATGTTAATGTGAAAACTTTGAGAACAAGGTTATGTAAAATTTTGAAATTGAACTCTGCTCTCACCAGGGTGGTAAATGGACTGATTCTTATATAGCACTTTTCTACTCTCCCGGAGTACTCAGAGCACTCTATACAACAACCACATTCACACCAGCACTATTTTTTTTTAGTGCTCTATCTAATACATTTATACTCCGACGGGTGCATCAGAGAGCAACTTGGGGTTAATATCTTACCCAAGGATATTTGGCATGCAGACTGGGGGAGCCAGGGATCGAACCACTAACCTTCCGAACAGTAGTTGACCTGCTCTACCACCTGAGCTCACCCCACTGTGAGTGAGTGGTGAGTGGCAGTGTGGTGAGAGCAGAGTTCAACACCACTCACTATTGTCTCCCTGTCGCCTCTGGGACTCCATTCTTCTCTTCCTGGAACGGGCAAGTGGAGGACTTTAAGTATCTCAGCCACCTCCTCCAGCTTGTCTGGGGAGACGCCTTCCCCAGACAAGCTGGAAGAGGTGGGCGGGGAGAGGGGGGTCTGGGCTTCTCTGCTTACGCTGCTGCCCCCAGTTTTTTAATTTAAAATACATGTGTACTAAGTTGCTGCTTTACTATCATTATATAAGGAAACTTAACCTGCTCACTCTCTTTGTTGTTAGGTTCATTGTTTGCCAGTTGCAGTGCCAGCCAGATGTTTGACAGTTCAACCTCTGGAGGAGACCTGTACTTGGAGCAGGGAGACATAGCCCAGTTTGAGCCTCCATTCCTAGACTCAGGGTGGACTGTTCTCTGTCTGGCTGATGGAGCGCGGGGCACTGCACCTAGACCTGCTCTGGAGCCAGTTATCCCTTTCCATCAGTGAGTTACATCTACATAAAGGCCTGTGTGGACCTCAGACAGTCTTATAGTAACTTTGATGATAAGGTCAGATAATCCCATCTGTCCACAGATGGTTCCTCAAATCTTGTGCAGAAAGCATTTTAGTAGGTGATGGGAAATCAACCTGTGACTTCCCTCTGCACTTTGGTAAGTGTTTGCATCATGTTAACTTCAGTTACTTTCATTTATCTCATATAGCCATTTCCAATCTGATATTGTGGTCACTGTACTATGACTAGGGCTGCAACTAAAGATTATTTTGGTAGTCGACTAATCTGCCAGTGTTTAATTGATTAGTGGATAATTCAACGATCACTCCAATAACTCTTATTTTCTCTGCCTGTGGGCAAACCTCCAACTCTAGGCCACAGTACCTTACCTGCTGAAGTCTGCCTACCTGTGAATAGCAGCCTGTTGTGTCTTCCCACAACAAATAAAAATAATAACCCAGGAAATATGAATTTAAAAGAATTAAATGTATTACATTACTTAATGGGACCATCAGAATAAAAATTTAATAAAATTATTTAGTAATACAAATTAAAGTGCTAGTAGTATTTAAACAAAAAATTGTGAGCAAACAGTAAAGTAAAAATTCTGTTCAAATAAAGCTTCAGGTCAAATCAAAGTTTTTTTTTTTCCAGTCATTTATTGATGATGTCCATCATGAATTCCTGATTGGAGTGGACATACTCTGGAGTGAGGCTTGTTCTTATCTTTGAGATGATGTTCCCAGCTACTGATAATGATGCTGAAGATGCACTCTGTCATGACTTCAGCCGTTTGAGAGGTGCATGAGCCTCTTTTCAGGACAAACACATCTGTATGCCTTTGCTTAATACTAGTATAATAGAACCAAACTGAATCAGAAAAGACAATTACTATTTGTATATCATGGTTTCTCAGGTGTTGTCATGTGTAACTACCTATCGTTAGGTGGAAGAGGTTTACTACTCAAAAAAACTACAGTTACTCCTTTTTACTGGTTGAGTAAACTCATTAGCCAACTAAACTGAAATGGTGTATGCTTAGCAAGCACCATTCATGAGACGTTCCTGACAGGTAAGCTAAAATAAACATACAAAACTTTTTCTTTAGTTTTTGGGGTTTTTTTATAACAAAGATTAACATTACTGTACAAGCATTAACATAAACAAGGTATCAACGTGACACACTGAACTCTCTAACACTTTCACCATTTCACCATTCACCGTTGACATCACAGAACCAGGGTGCCAGCATTTTTAATTCTCGTGCACTGCAATAGTGCTGTCTTGGAAGGAAAGCTTTTTGACCAGTCTTTTAGAAGCGCATGTGTCAGATCAGACACAAGAAGGGCTGGCAAACAGGAATGGCAATCCTCAAACTGTTCCCACAAAGTTGGGAGCATGAAATTGTCTAAAAAGTCTTGGTATGCTGAAGCATTAATATTTCCTTTCACTGATACTAAGGGGTTGAGCCCAACTCCTGAAAAGCAACCCCAGACAATAGTCCCCCCTTCACCCAACTTTACACAACACAGTCAGATAAGTACTTTTCTCCTGGCAACCGCCAACCTTTGCCATCGGATTACCAGACGGTGAAATGTGATTTGAGTCCAGTGGTGGCATGCTTAACACTACTGCATGTGACACTTTGCACAATAATAAAAATAGCTAATGGCTAAGAACAAGTCGAAACAGCCAGTTGAAATAATACCGTAGAAGCTGCTGTAGCTCAAGTGTCATTGCAGGTTGTCACAATGCCAGGGTTTCCAAGTGCCATGCAAGCTAGCTCCTACCACAGGTATATGAGTGTAGCGACACTATGTCCCCCACAGAAAGAAAGGAGTTTCTAAGAGCAGTCCATTTACCATTTATTACATATGGGCAAATATGCATAAGTTTTACTTATGAAAATAGAGTTTACAATAAAAGCTGTTTTTCCAGTTCTCAGCGATACTTATTGCCAAACAGCACTACAGAAACCTCTCAAAGTTTGGGACTGTCTTCATATAGTCTCTCCTCTGTCTAGCCAGAGGAACCTGTCT
This sequence comes from Pelvicachromis taeniatus, assembly GCA_015108175.1. Lineage (NCBI taxonomy): Eukaryota > Metazoa > Chordata > Actinopteri > Cichliformes > Cichlidae > Pelvicachromis > Pelvicachromis taeniatus. Next base: position 425 of record VURO01045594.1, on the reverse strand, counting down.
AGCTACAAAGGAGTATGAAGCTGAGGGCCCAGACGAACTGAGCATGTCACCTGGTGATCGCATCATGATTGTGGGTTTTCTGGTGCCTTGTTTTGATTGGTTCATGGGGAAGAAAAAAACAACAGGAGAAGTAGGTCTGGTCAAGACAAGCTTGGTAAAACCGTCCACTGATACTTGCAAGTGAGTGTAACAGCAGATTCCAATACAGTATACAGTTTTATTGTATAAAACTATTTTAGGTTGAAATGATGACAATAGTGTACCTGCTTTCTTCTGTGTCACCACTCCAGCTCTGCAGAGATATTTTTAGATGGAGAGGATTGGATTTTCTCATGTCTACAAGAGGAAAAAGTCATAGAAGAATCAATTGCCATATTGAAGAAAAAATCTCATAATGATATTGGGCAAACTTACAAACTAGGTGA
>VURO01045593.1:0-12432 GCA_015108175.1 Pelvicachromis taeniatus | reverse complement strand
CTGAAGATGGAGCACACCACTGCACCTGTATTTTCCCCCTTTCGTGCCCCTCACTGACTGGCACCAGCGCTTGGATACGCGGTGGGTGAGGACGCACATTAGCTCCACTCACTCCAGGGCAGAGGCACCCAGTTTGCTCTGAAAGTGTAGCACATGGCACCTGATTCTCCAAGCAGGGGGCGTACTCGCAGAACAGAGGTTTCTGGTGCATCGTTGGGAAGGACACCACCCTAGGAGGAGCTTCGGTGAAATAATAGTCATCCTCATCCTCGTAATCATCCTGGCCTTCTGAGCCTGGGTCAGTTATGTGTATGATCCGTGGACGGGTGATGGGTGGGGAAGCTGAGGCAGCATTAGCGAAGAAATGGGAATGCATGGGAGGCAAGACAAAAAAGAGAAGCGCCACCAGATTCCTGCAAAGTGAGGTCATCTCTGTGAAAAGAAATGACAAGAATAAAGATGGTGACTGGTCTCTTTACAACCATAAACAGACTGATTGATGCAACCTAACCACAGCTTGTTCATTAAATTACTTTTGTATATTAAAAGTAGTCCTATGTAATTTCCTTCATGTAACTGAAGGAAATTATGTAAGAAAAACACTGAAACCATGGTCACTGTAGCAAAACAGAGGAACTTGTTACTGAATTTGGTTGAGATTTCTAATTAATGAAAGAAGCAAAGAGGTTCTACAGAGGTGAAACACTGAAACTTTAAGATTTGTTCTCCAGTTTGGCATCTTAACACATACTGTTAAGATGAACAGTAACTGTTAACATCTTAACTGTTAAAACAACTCCATACTGTTTGATACAAAGACACATTTTTCTTTGAGTTCTCCTCTGCTCTGATATGATCAGTCCCTCTCATTTCAGGGTACCATCAGGTGCGGAGCAAAGTAATGGCAGGAACATAAAAAAATCAAAATTATTATTATTATTTTTTTTAGCTTTGAGAAACTCTAGTGTTACCTTAGCAGTATGCTTGGTATCATTGTGTTGTTGCAGGATGAAGTGCGGTCTAGATAGCAGATAAGATTCTATGCACGTCAGAATTCATTGTGCAACTGCCCTCAGCAGTCATATCATCAGAGGAGATAAGCTTGCCAGTACCTGTGGTAGCCATAACACCTTCACCACCATTTGTAAAAGGCGGGCTTTGGATCTTGGGCAGTTCTTTTTTGTCTCCACACTTTCCTCTTGCCCTCACTCTGATACAACTCAGTCTTGTTCTCGTCTGTCCATAACACCTTATTTATCAGAATTCTGCAGGCTCCTTTAAGTACTTTTTAAATTTAAACTTGAGTCTGGCCATCCTGTTTTTGTGGCCAACTGGTTGTATGCATCTTCCTTCTGTATTTCTCTTCATGAAGACTTCAAAGTCTCTGACAAACACATACCTGCCCTGAAGACTGTTTCTGATCAGTTTCTTTACCATAGTGAGGATTCTTTTGTCCTCAGCAGTGGTTTTCCTCGGTTTAACAGTCCCTTTGTGATTACAGAGCTGATGTCTTTAACTGTTTTATTCTTCTCATAATATCTTTAGCTTTTTCCTGTTGTTAAACAACGGCAACTACAGACTCTGTAAAAGCAAGCATAAGTATCTTATCCCTGCACTAATGGACCAATGTCCAACCTTGATAAGATAAGTGGAAGAGAAGGGATGGATGGATGGATGGATGGATGGATGGATGGATGGATGGATGGATGGATGGATGGATGGATGGATGGATGGATGGAAATGAGGGGGACTGACAAGCAGTGGGGTAACAGAGAAAAATGCATCCTTGTTCCAAACATTATAGAAAGTAATATATCAAAGAAGAGTAAGATAAAAACTTTTTTTAAGTGTGGTAAGACATAAAATAAAGTTCTTTGGTTGGATTCGAGACACCAGGATGCTGCTTGTCTTGGCTTACAGCTTATAAATGCTCTTGATTATACTCAAACATCTGCAGTGTCCTGTCCTGTAAACACCGTTAGATAAATAAATACAGAGTGCGGGAAGACATCAGCACTACCATTTGTACCTGGCGGAAAGCCAAGGGAGTTTTGTGGGAACCCAAAATACATAAAAAGCAGGCTGGCTTTCATTCTGGTCAGTTTACAAAAATAATTATAACAGTCAGAGAATATTTTTCTGCTAAAAGATCATATTGATGACTAAATCTCTAAAAATAAAACATGGAGCAAAGAAAATACTGAAATGGGTCTACGGTACCTGCTTAATGCTGGTGGATGTCTCAAGTCTCAAATCCGAAGTTCTTTGTCTCCACTCTGGCTGCTCTCACCGTGTGCTCTCGACTGTCTCCAGTTCTCAGTCTTAAGCTGTTTCTCACAGACTCTCTCCTCCTCCTCATCTACACCCCCTCATCATTCTCTCCCTTCAGGGCCTCCCCCCACCTCCTCTTCTTACTCTTTTTTCACTTCTTGCCATTTTCTTTTTCTTCCAGCTGACCATCAGTGCTCTTTTATTTTTTTAATCCGTGCCTGGAATTTGTGTGTGAATGTGTGTTAGGAGGGAGAGGGGGAGAGTCGCCATGTGTCTGCGTGCTGCTCAGCATATTAATTTGCTAAGTAACAGCGGGAGACAGGCTTGTGCTTGTTGCTCTGAGTGTTTTTCACAATCTGTAGGTGTAGCTGTCTGTTTTTCATTACATGATTTTAACGCTAAACTTCCCATGTACATTGCAGGTGTTATTATGGAAGGGGACAGCACATAAAGTCACCTAACTATGTGTTTCTTTGTGCTTTTGGGTGTGTATTTATTAAAGTCGCCTTTCATTTCTTGTAACCTCTCATTGTGAGACACTGGAGACGAACAGTGGAGGTTTGTTTTGTTCCTACCCTTTTATGGGATAAAGCTGGCAAAGTAAAGTTGTTTTTTTTTCTTGTTCCAAATGCCACTGTGGCACAGATGAGAGGAAAAGTACCAGGGCAGGAGCCTCTTTTTATCGTTAAAGGTTTACTCAACACATACCTCTGAAAATGTTGACGACATCTCTGGATCCTTCAATTCAGAAACAATCCCCAAGTTCTAGTAAGAGTCACGCTGAGTCAGCGTGTTTTATACAACGTTACAGGTTGTTGTTTGGGAGGATGATGAGTGGCTTTTTAGTGTGTGAAAAAAAAGTATGCAACATGTTTAAAAAGCCATAAGTGCCTGAATATTCTTAGCATGAATATTCTTAGCAAGACAGCTGGGATAGCCTCCAGCACCCCCCGCGACCCTTAAAAGGATAAGCGGAAGCGAATGGGTGGATGGATGGATGGATGGATTAGTTGACTTGAATATGAGAAGATTTGAAGTCAGATCTGTTAAGGCTTTAGTGAGTATGAGTATACATATGAGGGCAAGGCGATTAAAGAAAAGGATAAGCGAGTCCACATAAAAATACAAAAGAAACCTAAACATGCAGCCATTCAAAGTGGAACATAATTACTGGGCCAGCTTGTTTAATGCTTTAACTCTCAATCTGTGTAGTTAGTTAGTTGGCACTTTAAGAACACACATAATAACATCGTATGAATCCACACTGGGAAAAGGGATGCTGTGCAAAAAACTGTAGACCGGCATAACTCTAAAGGAATGAAAGATAGGTGAATCCTTTCATTTATCATAACATCTATAATCTTTCTCCTAATAAACTTAAAAATTCTTCACTATCCTGTTAAAGACCTTGACTCTATTCTCTATGGGCTTGTTAAAAAGGAGTCCAGCTGAGTCATCAGTGAGGAAATTACACGTTTTCTGTAACACATTTTCAGAGAAGAACTGAGGTGCTCCACAAGTGGTTGTGCCTGGTGTGGGAAAATGAAACAGCGTTGCACGTCTTGGTTTTATTATCATGCAGAAGACATATTGAATCCAAATGTTCTTTTCTCCTGGCTCAGCACAGCCTTGTTCAAACATGCTGGATGGCATTTTAAGCCATCTATCTGTACAGAAATAAAAGAAGGATTAAAACGTGTATCGCTGAATTGAAAAGTACTGACAACCAAACTTTCAAACAGGTTACTTAAAGCCGATATGACTACGCAGTTTAGATGTAATGAAAGTACCCAGAAGTCATCGGATATTGATTATCACTTGATATTCGTGGTATTAAGTAATATCTCAGTGCTTACTGGATGAAGCAAAAAATTTGATGCACACATTCACGTCCTCGGGATTAACTTTAATCATGTTAGTCATGTCAAAATGGAAAACTTTGCATTTCCTGAGTACTTTAATTTTCAAATGAAGACCTGTGAAACGTTCCCTGCAGTCACAGCTGTATTTTAACATTTATCCAAAGACATTTTAAGGGAGAATCCTGAGACTGGGAGAACTTCCAGTGGAAAAAAAAGTCTTTAACATCTTATCTGGAGAAAAAGTCAGCAAACCTTTTCAAAAGACTGCTGATCCTGCACGTGCAGTTTCTGTGCCGTGAGGTTATTTGAGACACCGAAGCACTATTTTGGCGGTTCTTCAAAGGAACTGCTGTGTGCCAAGACTTGGTTTTGAAATTACTTGATTTATTGCTCATTAGCAATAAATGTGGATTTTGTCTCTGAACAAGGCAGCGTAGGTTTTCTCCATGCACTCCTGTGTTTAGTCAGTGAACCAAGCATGAATTCAAGATGTATCATTTATGTGTCATGATTCAGTAGAAAATTCAGGAAGAGCTACCATAAATTCAGTAGCAAAGAGCATGTTTAGAAAGGTAAAAGAAAAGCTTCTCCTTAAGTCCTTCCGCATATCTATATTTTGTTTTCAGCTTTAAGCTTCACTTTGTTTTGGCTACGTGAGACAACCATCTCTTCCCCTGTCTGAACCCCTGTTTGCCACGTCAGAAATTGCTAAGTATCAACAGTTTCCCTGAAACTGTCTGGTACAGGTTTCTGTGGTGGATCAAGTTGAAGTCATTCATTTCAACATCCAGTCAATCTTTGATGACAGTCCAGGATCTGTGATAACGGTTCTTCTCTCATTACAGAAATATTCTCACATTTTCAGCACAGCAGTAGTTTTTTCTTGCTTCATCCAGCTCAGCGTGGCCATTTTGCTCCATTATTTTTTTCATCTTAAAATAAGCAAGACCGGATTTTATGACATTGACAATAAATAGCGCCAAAGCATGTCATTCTGCATGAACACGGTGTCAAATTAAAAGAATCATACATAAAGAAACAGTGGCTTACAATAAAGTTTCATCTGAATGTTTTTTCAAAAGTCTGCAAACAGTGACTCAGCCAACGATACGTTTAGACACACTCGAACACAGAGACAGAGAAACAGAGACACTTCCACCAGCTTGTATGCTATTTGTGTGTGTGAGGTCACACTTGTGAGGGTAGGATTACGTCAGATAAAGAAGGAGCTCAACTCTTCTACAAATATGGAAAGCGGAATTGACCGAGACAAATGGAAGCAAGGATCTGCTATATTTAACAGACCACAGTCAATCAAACATTTTTTTAAAAAGATTTGTTTTATTGCCTGTTTTCCTTTCTTAACTCTGTAGCAACTACTTACAGGTATGGAAGCCCGTTTCCATCACAAAAAAGAAAAAAAGTATCCACACAGGCTAACATACACAGGTGCTTACAATCATGTACAGAATACAGGCATAGATTTAAAAAGGTATACAGCATAGTGTCAGTGCCTTACTATGTTCAGTAAGTCTTGTGATCATTGGGAGGTGAGTAATTCCTGGATGAATGTGTTAACTCCCTTATTCAGCTTTTTCTCTCAGGTAAAACCAAGCAGACACAGGTGGCTAAAGGAAAACTATGCACAGACTGAGCTGATAGCTGATACAGTCACTGTTTTGTCTTCACTGGTTTTTCTAACATGCCCTTATGTACTGATAAGGTCAGCAGGTTTATTGAAGGTGGAGATCATCACTGAGGAGACATGGCTTCTTCTTTTTTTTTTATTACTTTCTGCGGTCAGTTTTAGGCCAGACTGTTTTTTTCCCCCGAGTTCCCCGAGGAATAAAGGAAGCCATAAAGATTGAGTCATATTACTCGAGATAATGAGTTGCCTGCCAGTACACATTCCCCTTCTTTCCACTCCTACATGTTTGATCATGTTGCTGTATGTGACACACAGCCACCACCATATAGACAGCTCCATGGTTTAAACTAGTGGTGTAGTAGTGGTAAAAAAAAAAAAAGCCTTACGGATATGGAATTGTTTTATTTATTTATTTTCCTGAGTAAAACAATAATTATTCAGTAAATAGGAAATCTCCTCTAACTTATGTTTATTGAATCAAAATAACATCCCTTTAGTTTCACATTCACATATTCAATTTCTGATTGATTTGGCGTGACTTAATCAAACTCAGATATGTGTGGGCTCCATTCCCTCTCCTAGTCTGTACGTCTCTGAGGATTTAAACTATTTCTGTTTAAACAGGAAGCACTACTATTGGCTAAATCCCAGTCACCTTTCACCTCCCACTTCACTCAAAAGGAATCTTGTGGTAGGGTTATTACCAGACTCTGTGATGTTGTGTGAACCGTTACTCTCAGCTTAAAATAGCCGTGGAACCAGAATGCAGTCCCAGTCAGCGTGAAGTCCCTGTGATCCTCAAGAGGATAATTGGAAACAGAAGCGTGATGATGTAGCAGCTCTATGTGATGACTAGGTCCCACATTCCTAAATCTGAACACAATAGAGTGAATTATACATTTTGATTTGATTTGTTTTATTTTATTGACTTGTTATTGACCTTTTAAATTACATTCCATTTATATTACATTTTTTCCTCTTTTTTTAAAAATGTGAATTTTATACTCTATATTTTTACTTTCGTGTAGGCTTATATGAACCTTTTCATTTTTTTCTCTGTAAATCACTTTTTAAAATTTTGAATAGTGCCATACGAATAAAAAGATTAATATTGTTATTCACTTAATTCTCCAATGAACTTACAATACCTATCTATATTTTATTAATTATTTAAGTGTCATGAACCGGATCAAATCTCAGACGAGACACGAACACCAGACAGACAGGGGGGTTTAAATAAACAAGCATGCATTTTATTAAATTAAGCTCGTAGACGTGTGGAATTGCTGTCAGTAGGAAGCAAGTATATGATGAAAGTATCTGAAGGAAAGAAAGTTTACCAAAAGCAAACAAAACCCAAACCAACCTGTCTGTTCTTCAGCACTGCGAGCGTGCTGGAGGGAAGAGAAAGACTTTTAGTACCAAGCCCCTTTTAAAAGCCATTAGCCAAGTTCCAACAGGCATGTTTCCGATAAGACCTGTCAGCCACACCTGTTTCCTACTGAGGTTGCATTCTAAAAGTCCTTAGTGTTTTCTTGTCTTACCCGCCTCTCCTTGGCTTTGATAAAAATGTCAACAAGGTCAATATGTCATGAGGACTTAGATAACGAGAAGAGTCGTGCACCGAGAATCCAAACTAGTCTCCTTAATAATGTAATTCAAGATGTTGAAATTACAGTGTTGAAATTACAATGTGCAGAAGATGAAATGCAAGACGTGCATCTTACTTCACAACAATATGTTGTTAACTTCTTGTTTTAGGCAGGTCATGTAAATGAGAATAGCCTTTAAAAAAACAACTTCATTTTAAAGGGTGTAATTTTCAAAAAGAAGGAACAGAGAGTGCCAGATTTAGGGTTTGTTGCAGCGCAAAGCCTTCTTTTAACATTAAAAAGTACTGGATTTAAGATAGCCAGGCATCTTTAGGACAGGATTCTGTTCAGGCAACAGTATCTTTAAAATACTGTGCTGTGAATCATATAATGAGAGCTTTATTATCAAAACATCTCAAAGCTACCAAAAGGTAATGTGGGAACCTCTCATTTTAACTGTCTGGATAGTAGCTAATAGCATGAACACTATCCATCCATCCATTCTTAGCCGCTTATCCTTTTCAGGGTCGCGGGGGGCGCTGGAGCCTAGCATGAACACTATTACCTGTGATTTCTGCTATGAGACCTTTACGCTGAGTTGTAGCTCCTCTTAGTGGTGAACGCTTTCTTCTTTTAACCATTTCCTTTCCAATCCTCTTTGTGTGGAAAAATAAATGTTTTTTTTTGTTTTACTGAAAAATAAATGTTGATGTAAAATGACATTAAATAAACATATGTAAGTTATAACTTATTAGTTATTATCTCAAAATTTCAATGTACTAAGTCAAACTTCTGAGAAAATAAAACTAAGAAAACATCTTGAATCCCAAAAAGTTGATCTGGACGTTTTCATCGCTGAAACGTTTCGCCCACTGAAAACGTCCAGATCAACAGAATCAACTTTTTGGGATTTACTTACCTGGATGATTGAGCATGCATCAAAAAACTTGAAATTAAAATTTTTGAGGGAAAAAACATTTTGAGGTTAAAATACAAACCACATTTTTTTAGTACAATTATGGTTTTTGATATAAACAACAAAGAAAAAAAAATCAACTGATAGTTTACAGCTTACATATATAGCTTGTGTTTCTTCTCATTCTTTTATTTAATATTCCCCCTGTAACAACACTACTGGGTTACAAAGAAGAAAATGTTCTTCCTTTCTTAAGCGCTTTCCTTTCTTTTGACTGCAGTGTGCTGATCCATACAGAGAAGTGGTGTTGACTAGGGAGTAACAAATTCCTCGTTAGGTCCCACAGTGACAAGCAAAGTTAAGGTCATGATGTGGGAAGGGATTATGGCTCTGACGCTGCTGCTGGATCACATGTGAGCTTCCATTACTACCAGTGTGAAAGCAGTAAAAGGGGGGAGAGAAAGCATCTTTTTGACACCCTTTTTAATGTGAGTGCAAATTAATTTCATACATTGCAAAACATTTTGTGCTACAAAGCTGAGAATCAGAGACTTGTTAGGTCTTTTTATTATATATAATTTTATATAAGGTGTTTATATCCCCCCCACTAAAAAATGTATTTAGGATTTTGTTCCCAGCAAATTCTTGGATTTAATTCTGGGCTGTGTGCATATGTGAACAGATTAAGTGATTAGGCTGAGACCTGATCTTTTTTATGTCAGCAGCAGGAGAAAACACAGGGAAACAGCTTAACCACAAAAGCGATGATTTTCAAGGCTCGTTTTGAGCTTTACACTCTAAATTCACACGTGCAGAACATTTAAAAAGATACCACACTGCTTCACTAGCAAAAAACTAGATCTCCTTTATAAACCTTGAAGAGCAAACTAGTGGTTGTTAAAATACCTCAGGAATATCAAAGGTGTTGTCACATGTTTTATGACGTTCCAACATTTTCATGGTCTTACAGCATAACACAAAAACGTTATTTATTTACTTGTATTTATTCATAAATATAAAATTCAGTGTACAGTCTGAAAAACATCACAAGCTTAAAATGGATAAATATTAATTTTGTTCTTCCCGTTTTCATAAATAAATATGCAACCCTTCTTTAGCATCATTTCCCTTCTTTCTTCGACCACTCGCTGTATGCACCAGCATAATTACGTGCACTGAAACAGAGAACAGAGACATAAAAGATGAAAATTGTCTTTATTACATCAAGAACATGCAGTAAAAAGCAGCACTTTAAAAAAATAATATTAAAATAATGTCTTCTTTAAAAAAGTCTTAAAGACTCTTTGCCTTTGTATTACTAAAGGACAGTTGGGAGTTTTTGTTGGGCCTTGTGTATGCATGTAGGTATGCATGCAGGATGTATGCATGCATAGATGAGCATGTATGTATGTGTATTATGTAGTACAAGCAGTGACTTATTTACTTCACGTATCCTAACTGATGAGCCTTGGTGGTAGCCATTGCCCCTCGCTTGCCAATCTGGCAGTGAAAAACCAGCTCTGGTGCATCCAGCTGTGGCTTTGTTACTCCGTACCTCACCTTGAATTCATCTGGATTCATTTTAAGAGCGCCCTCTACTGTATTAACTGAAGGAATCAAAAAAGAGACAAAGATAGAAAACATGAACAAGTACAAAACTGCCAGAACCTGAAAAACCAGATTCACCACTGCACACATGCAAAAGAGTTTTGTACATAATACATATACACATAATACATATAAACAAATATAAAAATATCTCTATTTATCTAAGTAATATAAAACAAATTTCACAGACGTGGAATATTAATGGATCCTGGAATATGTCCTTTTGCCACCTCCTCTTCACTGCGGACATCAATCAGAATGAGATTCGGGCTCTTTCCCACAAGAGCCTTCAATTCCTCATAGGATATTTCGTTGGTAACTGGGAACATGGCAGGAAACACAAACACAACAGCATGATAGCCTTTCATCAAATTAAATAAAACTACTCCATTGACTCCTCAAATACAGTCAGGATGATTTAAAAATCATCCTGACACAAGAATGCATTATTGATGATCCTTGTCAAAGAAAAACAATTGGTGTTCATGTGAAGGGTTAGATATAATATGACACATGCTCTACCTGCCAACAAAGGTACATGCAAACACACTGATAAGAAAGGATCTACCAATGCTAATCTCACAGATATCAGTGCTAACATGACATACATAGAGTGTCATGTAGTGATCCAAAAATGATCTTGGCTCTATTCTTACTGCCACAACAACATGTACATCATGATTACATGTACATCATGATTACATGTACATCATGATTACATGTACATCATAATTACATGTATGCGCCCATGCTACTTTGTTAAGTACACCTGCTCAGCTGTTCGTCCTCTGAAATATTTAATCAGCTAATCACATGGCAGCAAATCTGGACAACAGAAGATTGCAGAAACATTGCCTGGTCTGCTGACTCTTAATTTCTGCTGTGACATTCGAATGGCAGAGTCAGAATGGTTGCTTCAACAACCTTTGGGATGTGGTGGAAGGCGAGATATGCATTGTGAGTGTGAGTATGACAATTCGGCAGCAACTGTGTGATGCTATTGCTTCAGTATGGACAAAAACCTCTAAAGAATATTTCCAGCACCTTCTGTAATCTATACCATGAAGAATTAAGGCAGTTCTGAAGGCAAAAGGGTTTTCAAACAGGATATTAGTAAAGGGTACCTAATCAAGTGGCTTTTAAAGGTCTCCTAGTAAGGAAAACAGAGTATTGAGTTCAGATATCAAAATCAGGGTCAAAAGAACAAGCTGGACTAAACTGCCACATAGTTTCACATCATTAGTTTCTCAATTTGGCTTCTAGTTTAAGCAGAAAAAAACTTTAAATACTCCCTGAAAGCAGAACTTGACATCCAGCTCAGAGGGCGGAGTGTGTGAGGGGTGTTGGTCTGTAACATATGACTAAAGGTACACTGGACTGACTCGTTGCTAATGCAACAGGTTCTGGTATGCAGATAATTATAAACCTGTTTGTTGTTAGTAACCGAGTGCAGTCCTCAAGGGGACTGGTAGCTTTCCGTTTAATCTTTTTACTGTTTGCTGAGTCATTGTTATGCTAAATTTTTCCCCTTTCTTTTTGTAAATATTAGAAAGAGAAATGTGTACAGGTTATGGAAACAGCTCAACAACGTGACCCCAAAGTGTATAAAAACATATAATTTTTTTTAATAAAAACACTGTAATGCTGCTTCTTAAGCAGCTGCAGTTTTGGGTTGTCACTGTTAAAAATAGTTGTATTTAACTGTTATCTTTAATGTTACGTTAGACATTTTTCAGTTCATTCAGCAAATTCAGACAATAGTAAATCTTCTATAGTTCATTAACCGTATCTGTAAGAGTGGGCTACAAAGACTCACCTGTGTTCGCCATCCTGGTTGTTGGATACAATTAGAAATGGTAATGGTTTGACGATCATGAACGGTATAACAATACTGCATCTTCTTCCTGATACGTTTCTTTGGTGCTGTCTCATTGGCTCACATGGAAGGCGGGGCTTATCTGGTGAGACCTCATCGCTTAGCCAATCAAATCAACTTGTCACTCTTTTTAAAGTAAAAGTAAGAGGAGGCATTTAAATCAAATCATATGTTTACAGAGTGGTTTAAATGTTTTACAAAACTTAGGAAAAAGTGTTTTTTGCGAGAACAATTACGAGTGTGACATGCATAAAGGATCATATGCAGTGAGCACAAACCTATTGGGTCGCAAAAAAGGTCAAGTTAACACAAACACAGTTCCTATTTAAACCATTTTATTACAAAAAAATCAATCAGTATTTGCCGCCTAAAAATAATGTTTACTTTACATTCTATTTCTGATAAATTAAAAAAATAAACAAATCTACAGAAATTAATTTGCCAGCAAATAAAACTGTGGTGACTGCAAAAGAGCATAATAAACTATTTGTTATCATTACATTGTACATGTACATTGTTATAATCGTATTTACACATTCCTTGAAGGAGTTTAAATAATATTTAAATTCTACAATCACTGATTACGCCACTACAGAACTGCATTTGTCCGGATCACTGTGTTCCACCTGTACTTTAATAAGTCCATGAGTAGAGTCTCT
>VURO01045592.1:0-25364 GCA_015108175.1 Pelvicachromis taeniatus | reverse complement strand
ATCCCCACTGTCAAATATGGTGGTGGCAGCATCATGCTCTGGGGGTGCTTCTCTTCAGCAGGGACAGGGAAGCTGGTCAGAGTTGATGGGAAGATGGATGGAGCCAAATACAGGGCAATCTTGGAAGAAAACCTCTTGGAGTCTGCAAAAGACTTGAGACTGGGGCGGAGGTTCACCTTCTAGCAGGACAACGACCCTAAACATAAAGCCAGGGCAACAATGGAATGGTTTAAAACAAAACATATCCATGTGTTAGAATGGCCCAGTCAAAGTCCAGATCTAAAGCCAATCGAGAATCTGTGACAAGATCTGAAAACTGCTGTTCACAAATGCTGTCCAGAAGAATGGGCAAGAATTTCAGTCTCTAGATGTGCAAAGCTGGTAGAGACATAAAAGATTGGCAGCTGTAATTGCAGCAAAAGGTGGTTCTACAAAGTATTGACTCAGGGGGCTGAATAATTACGCACGAAAACTGATTTCAGTTATTTATTTGTAAATCTTGTATGATTTTTGTTCCACTTCTCACGTGTACACCACTTTGTATTGGTCTTTCACGTGAAATTCCAATAAAATTGAATCATGTTTGTGGCTGTAATGTGACAAAATGTGGAAAAGTTCAAGGGGGCCGAATACTTTTGCAAGCCACTGTATGTGAAAAGGGAACCACCATTCCTGAATCGAAGAAGATATACCTAAGGGTATATCTTTCACCATGTTACAATGCTGTGATTGCAGCCATTCCCCAACTCTGTGAGAACAATACTTATGTCCATTGATGGTCATGACAATTTACATATTAATGATTATGAAGCTGAGCTCACAGCTAATCTTGTCCGTCATGCAGCTGCACCATTTATGAGGCTGGGGAACCCTGCAGTCAGCTGAAGCCAAGAAAGTCACTTGGCTGAGTGATGAAATGTTAAACCCACCGAAAGCACAATTGCCAGCTTTTGACTCCCTTTTTCCTTTTCATCCATTTTAAAGGATTTAAATGAAGGGGATTGTTCGCTTTTGTGTTATCCTTGCTTACTTTCCTTAGCTTCTACAAATGATTTGTTGCAGTGATTTAGTCCAAGTGCCATCAGTGAAAGCATCTCCTCCATATCAGATTTTATCAATTCATCTGTTTTGCTCCTCTTTTTAGACAGGTTCTTTCCAATCTCTGTTATCCAGTGTTCTCTTTGTGAAATAATCACAAGACTGTACGCTTTATATCTTTAAGGGATTCGAAATCCTTGATGTAAAAGTACGGTTATCATTGCCACTGTCACATCCATTAGCACCAATTCATGTCTCTTCGGGTTGCAGACTCCAGGTTTGATTCTCTGTCTGTCTGTCTTGTTGTTTACCAATCTTCTCTTGTAGTGGTACCTCCATCTATCCCCCAATGACTCTAGTAATAGATTCTGCACAATGTTTCAATCATCTTCTCCTTCTGTTTTTGTTCTCTCCACCTTTGACCAGTGATCTGACAGCCTGTGTTTTCTCTCTTTTATCACGCATGCATGCAGTCAGTTATAATAATCAGCAGGGTAGGCCAGGCTATAGGCTTCAATGTGGAGCTACACACATTATAGTCAATAGATGCAGTATCTATCCCTGTAAACCTGCCTGCAGTCCATCCTCTGCTTGTTAAACTGACTGGTGTTCAGGAACACTGTGTGAAAAGGGACCTATTATGCTCATTTCTTACTGTAGCTTTTTTATTGTCTAACCACATTTGAGTAGCATGGTTCACAGTTAAAAAAAATACAATTTTATGTTACACTGGCTTGTATGCAGCCTGTCAGTATATATCCGCTGTCTGACAAGAAGTTTTAGCTTCTGTTTTCTTTAAACTCAGCATAATACCCTGCAGTTGTGTGCATTCCTATAAACCTACTCAGTGATGGGGAGTAACGGAATACATGTACTGGCGTTACATATTTAAAATACAAAATATGAATAACTGTATTCTGTTACAGTTACCGCTTAAATAGGTGATGATTAGAATACAGTTACCTTGTTGAAATGGAAATTACATTTTGGAAAATTACATTTTCCTGTTTCATATGTTAGGCTATCTCCTCTCTAATTTTGGTAATTCCACAAAACCCAAACGCAGTAATAGGCTCTAATGTAAGCATCCTGTTAATGTTGGTGGCGTCAGTTACACAATGGACCCAAAGCCAGCACAGCCAGCAGTGCACAAGCACGAATGCATTTCTTTCTTTCTTTTTTTTTCTTGCCCCTCCCATTCTGCACTGTAGCAATCAAAATTATTGTCTGAAGGGCAAGAAAAATGCCCAATGGATTTCCAAGTGGATCATTATGGCTTTGCCATACTGGTCCACTTGATTGATCTTTATTATTATTTAGTTAGTTTAGTTTAGTTAGTTCATTTATTTATTTATTTTTACTTTTAAGTTATTACAAGTGGAACAGACATGACCGAGGGATAGGAAAGGGAAAGATGCAGACAAGATGAAGATCAAGAAAAGAAGAGGGAAAGAAAAACATAGGGGAAGTGGGACAGTAAGAAAAGACACTATCTGCCAGATCACCTGCTGGAAGAAAAAGAAAATAAAATAAGCAAAAAGAGAACAACACAGTAGGGAGACCACAGCAACAATCTAGATAAGTATAAGTAACAGTAAATAATAAATATTGAATGTTACTGAGCAGCAACGTAAGACCAACAACACACGAAATGCTTTGAGGCAGCAGCCAAGGAAGCGTCTGTGAACACCCATATGTACACCTGTGTGCACACCTGTGTCCTGAGCACACTTGTATTCCAAAGATTTCTCCATGTAACTATCTGATAGTGGGTGTGGGGAGCCCTGCCCCCCTAGGACATGAAGCAGGCATGGAGGAGATCCAGGCAATCTACCCCCAGACCCAGGAGATGTTGTCCTTGGCCCTAGGGTAAAGACAAGCAGACTGCTCCTGGTCCTGCAGCAGCAGAGAGGCCCAGCATCCCAGGCCCTGACCAGATGACCAACTCCTCCTCCCAGGCCCCCACCCACAATGGCAAACATAGAACGGGGATGTGAAGACCCCATACCTCTTTCTGCCCGCTCATATGTGGTGTTGCTGCGTGCTGTTCTAAAGTGCATTTAAAACTATGGAAGGGGCATGGTGCTTCCTGCCAGAGAGCAGCAGGTGTCAGCACAGCCCCTCCTGAGAACCTTCAATGTTTACATGTATTTAAAAGTACCCCCTCCCTGGGATTCCCACAAGCAATGCTTTTCTTACTTGGAAATTCCGACACCACTTCACATTTAAGAAGAAAGGGATGGGCAAAATCTGACCGTTCAATGCAAACTCTGTTTGCCAGCAACAAAGCTGCTCTCAGGGTCAAAACACTCCACCTCCAACCTAAAGTAACATCTGGAAGTAAGTGTTTTTTTTTTTTTAAACTAATTTTACTGCAAGTACCTTGTTTTAGTTGTGGTAGCTACCCACTTCAGTATCTTTGATGTTCTATTGCTGTGTGATTGATTACTATTACTGAAGGCTGCATTACAACCTGCATTTAATCATGTGCTCTCCTGAAAGCAGACAGAAAGAAAACATATTACTGATTTGGAAATAGTTTTCTTTACAGGATCACTGCAAAAAGTGCAGCCTTACCTAATGTCCGCCCTACTTTTACTCATTTTATATTAAGATTTATTGCTTTCGGAACTACACATGATTATTTGCTGCTAGCAGGCTGTTAATGCTATTTATCAAGTCTAACAATCTGCGGTCTATGAACTAACACCAGCTAACAATGTTAACTCAGTGGCAAGTAGCCTTCAGTAATAGTAATAAATCACACAGCAATAGTACGTTCATGTAGCTGTAAAAAGCATGACAATATATCAAGTAATCCAAAGTATTCAGAATATGTTACTCACATTGAGTAACTTAACGGAATAGATTACTAACTACATTTTGTGTTTTCTATAATCTGCAGTGGAATACATTTTAAAAGTAACCATCCCAAACTGAACCTACTCAATAACACTGATTTTAATATTGGGGTATCGTGGTGGTATAGTGGTGGTATAGTGGTTAGCACCTCAGTGCTAACCACTCTCTCATAACAAAAAGGTCCTCCACCTAATGGCTGATTGCATTTTGTGTGGAGCAGTCTTGTTTTAAATGGAAGCAGTTCAGAGATTGAAACCTCTTACACATATGGCCTAGATGTCCGCGAGTCCTCCACCTCACCACAACAAGTGCCATTTATTAGACTGCATAGAAGTCAAATTAAAATTTTTAAACTGTACCAGTGAATTTTGCACACTGATGACCTTTAAAGCACTGCAATCTGTTTCTGGTAGGGAAATTGATATTTGAGACCTTATTTGAGAGCATTCATTGACAAGATTTAACTAAAAGTGTAAAGACAATTGTGACACAATATCTCATATATATTTCCTTAAAGTTAAACATTTTTTGTATTTGTGTCATGACATTGGCTTACAAAGAATCTTATTCTTTCCATTCCTAAAAGTCATTTCATAAATTCTTTTCTTTTCTTGGCAGATATAGCCTTCCTTGCAATAATAGCACCAAC
The DNA here is from genome assembly GCA_015108175.1 of Pelvicachromis taeniatus. Lineage (NCBI taxonomy): Eukaryota > Metazoa > Chordata > Actinopteri > Cichliformes > Cichlidae > Pelvicachromis > Pelvicachromis taeniatus. The sequence goes on along the minus strand of VURO01045592.1, from coordinate 20,815 downwards.
AATGGTAAAAATGTGAACTCTTATGTTTTTTGCCCTCTCCCTCTTTCTGTGTCTGATCTTATTATTATTTCTTTCTCCCAACTCTCACCATCTTTCTCCAACTCCTCTTCTCTCACTGTATCTGTCTATCCCACAGCTCAGTTTCAATCCCTCAATATCTCTCACTCTCTTTTTTTCTCCATCTGCACCTCATCCATGGCTCCCGTACATTTCTGGCCCCGTCATCTCTCTACCTCCTCCTCCTCAAATGATTCTTCTCAGTACTTTACTGTTACCATGTCTCTCACTATCTTTCTTATCATCTTCCTCCCACCTTCTGTCTATCTCCATGTTCTGTCTCACAGGAAATTCATTATAAGGTTTTAAACAAAGGTGGGTGGTGAGCTATTAGATTTCTTGAGGGATGTTGCTCATTAGCATAAATAAAGACTTGGTTTCAAAAGTTCCACATCAAGAGGTCTTTCCAGCTTTGCACACATGCTTCAAAATAAAATTTACAGATAACATGAAGGTGAAGCTAAACTTCCAATAACAATACCAGTCAGGGCCATACAGAGATGTTTAAAGGTGGTGGTGGGTGGGGTGGGGTGCTCAAAGTTAAAAAGGGGCACATAGAACCAGGCTGAATAACAACAACACACATTCATCAAGAATCTAATATGGGATCGCATCATACTATATCATTGTCATCAGGTGGGCACATGTTGAGGGGCTGCTGCTGTTCCTGCTGCTGATAGTGCTGGAGGGCAGGGCTGTTTTGATCTGAGACTGTAGACTGTAAAAAGTCCACAGGCGAGATGGTAGCTGATTAAAGTAGTGTTATGAGATACGGTAATAATAAAATGCAAAGATTGGTGACAGCGCTTGAAACCATAAGGCAACAGATTTTTAAAAAACTGTGGGAAATAAACTAGGCTCTGCCTGTGACTCACTCTTTGCCTCTCTTCCTCCTTCCATCTCCTCATGTCATCTATCACTCTCCACTTGCTGTCCATCTAAGAGCAAGGCACAATTTGCTATTGCATTAATGTATTATTTAATTATCCACACTTTACAACTCTAACACCTAATCCATAATAAAGTAATGGTAGAAAATGTTATAGAGCCATCCTTACGAGGCATGTCGGGACAGTTATTTATATACATACTGTATATATACAATAATGTATATACTATGGCCACAAGTTTGCATCATGGTGCTGATCCAGAATCCTTCCCTTATGATTTATTCCTAGTACTATAATAATAAAGTAATAAGAATAAATAATAAAAATAAAATAATGTGTGTTTCATTCTCCACTCTGTGCAGACAAAAAGCTTATTAAATGTTTAAACTGTAGAGATAATTTTGCTGATGTAAAATCAGCATTTTGTCATATTTGAATAAATCTAATATAATCTGTTTCTTAATGTATTCTCTTTAAACTACAGTGTGTGTTTTTTTAATCATAATTATAATAATCCATAATTAGGTGGATATGCATATTAGATAAATATCAGCCCTCCAGAAAGGCAGGAAAAGCCCTGTAACTTACTTTATCTCATTCCCGGCTCATAACCAGTGCGCTCTGCCATCAAGGGCGAGCATTGGTTAATGCTAGTCATGTGACTGATTGATGCCAGATTGTTTTATTTAGCAAAACTGTTATTAATAGTTAAATATTATTGTTGAGGGGCACAGGCAGGACTCACACATAAAAAAAATGTAAAAGATTTAAAAAAAAAAAAAAATTGCCTCAAGAAAAGAGCACCTTGGGCACCCATCATGAAAGGGGCAGGGTGCACAGTCTGCACCAGACAACAGGTCATAATATTTGTGAGATATTTACATTAAATTTCCCTTAAATTGCTCCAAAAGGTACCAACAGTACTAAGGCTGTTGAGAGGTCCACTTCAGTGTTCAGAAATTAACAGAAGCATGGCCTCAGCTGTCTGGGTCAGCATGTTCCCAGTCAAAGTGACCTTAAATTTAAGCCTAAATAAAAGTCGATCAGTTGCATCATACAGAAGTGCCAAAGAGACCAAAAGCAATTTTTGTACAAGTCTGTAAACATGCTTTTTATTGCGGTTAATTTGGAAATTTTAACATGTCAGTGGTTCGGAATGACTTGTTTTTGGAGCCAGCCTTAAGTGGTTGATCCAGACCGAAAATGACGTTTTTGGCACCTCTTTGTTGGCTGCATTCTCAGCCCAGAGGGGTGCCTTTTATGTAAAACACACAAACACACATTTGCCATGTGCTTTCTGTGTGAAGTGCTTGAAATGCTTGCAAAAAAAAAAAAAGTGTAGAGTAGTTTTGGGTGTGTATCAATCAGCATTTATTGACGCTATCCTACAAAATTACCAGTCTAGTGGTTTGCATGAACAGAGTGGCCTCGTATAGATTCCCATTGCAGAATTATTGTTTGTCCATGTCAGAATTCAATGCTACTAAGCAGAAGTACTGTAACGCATAATGTGGGAAAAGACAGAAATATAACCTTTTTCATCGCAGTTGTAGAAATAACTCCTGCACATGTACCACACCAAACGTGTGTTTCCTGTCAACTACCACAGAGTGAAATAGGTTAGTTTCACACAGCAGGAGTAAGAGGTCATAGCAGAGGTGCTGGCCAATTGTGTCATTGTCCTGTAGAGCAGATCGAGGGCAGGTTTGGTTTTTCACAAGGCCACTAATGGATCACTTAAGAAAACAGAAACTATTTTGTTCTCTACTGGATTCTATCACTTACTAACACACAGACACACACACATCACACATGGTAAAGGAAGAGCACAGGCTGATATTCATACAAATACAAAAAACCAAGGAGGATAGTTTGGACTCTTGTTGAAGTCGAGGAACCGAAAAAAATACACTGAGAGGTGAAAAGATGACAGGCAATGAAGGAGATGGCACAGACAGGTGCTTGAGCTGCCTGTAGGATGACCGGATGGCTGGTTAAAAATTAATGAGCCACCCTTTCTTCATTTTAACACCCTGCTTTCTTTTTGTTCCTCACTCTCTTCCTTCCATTTTACTCCTACTTTGTTTCCACCACTGTTTCTTTCCTTCATCAATTATTTTTATCTCTGTCTTTGATTCTTTATCTTTTGCTTCATTTATTTCCAGATATCTTCCTTTTTATACTGTCTCCAAAGTTGTTGTTTTTTTAAGTTGCATCCACATGTCACTCTTTACCTTCCTTCCCAGGTGTTTCCATCTTGCGTACCCCTCACTCCTCCTCTTCCTTATTTTCCTTTTTGCTGTTTTTCCTTTTGTCCTCTTCACCTTAGTGGTTTCAGGTTACTACTGACAGCTTGATCTTTCTCTCTTTTTTTCCACTGCCTGTTTCTCAAGCCCTCCATCTTTATAGGCAGCTACTGACAAGATCCTTCTCTTTATTCTTCTTCCCTTCCATGTTCTCACATTGGTCTTTCTCATCATACAAATCTACTGACAAGAGCAATCACACTTGCATGTCTCCTCATCCTCCATCCACACTGCTTTTCGTCCTCATACTCCCTCCATTGCATGTGTGTGTGTGTGTGGTCCCCATGCACAGTGGCAACTGCAGCCAATCCCATTAGCCAGATGAGCAGGCCTCCAATGAAGGGGAAAGCATAATGACAACACCAGCGTCTCTCTCACACACACACTCCTTCCCTTGCGGCTCCCTCTGTCTGCTCCGTCTGTTCATCTGTCACTCTTGAGGGCGTGTGTGTGGGAATCCGGTTTTGTTTGGGCTGTGCAATTCGAAGGCGAATGGGAGAAACTGTCATTTTTTTGTGTGTTTAAGCGAAGTTTCAGCACAGAGAAGTGGGGCAGCAACAGTGGAGGGTTTACTTCCTGCTGGGTGGGATGCCATTAAAAATGTACAGTACACTCAGTGTAGCCGTAAAGCATTTTGCGATTAAGTGGTTTACCAAACAGTAGATTTTATGGTGCTATAGCTTTCAGCAGGCATGATTTGAGTCCTAGCTTAGCTGAATTTATGTTCAGTTAGGCTACAATCAGGTAAGTCTCCACTAAAAGGTATAAATATATGTGATTTGTTGTCTCTGTTGTGCTTTGGTTTTGCAAACTAAAAGCGTATGCCTAAAATCCCATTATTCCACTTTAATTTTATGATTTAACAAAATAATCAAACGCAAGACGTTTCTCCTGTCTGGCCAAAATTATAACTTACCTCTGGTGAAGCCTGGAAGAGAGGCGGCCCTCCCTCCTCCATTACCGTCAGGGTCATTACCTGCAGTAATGCGCTGATGCAGTGCAAGGGGACAGTGTCTTTTCATCTCCCTAACTAGCCCCATTAAAATCCATTCAGCTAATGAGCCTTCACTCAGTCCTCTGGTGATTAAGACCTACCGCTTGATCTGTGCAGCGCTCTCACTGACACTGCTTTCATTTAATTCCACTGCGATTCCATTACTGCACAAAGTACACACACATGTGTCTGTCATTAGGGAAGAGGGAGCTGAAAACACTCTTATCAATTTTACGTGTCTGAGAGAGTCATGTGATGCAATGTTTATAAAGTCTGAAGTTTTTATCTTGGGGAAAAGTTGGCAAATTCATGCTAAGCGTTTTATTCAACTTTAAAATAGCTAAATGTGTTATTTTTATGGCACTGTCTTAATAAAAGTCTATGACTACAATAGTATGTTGCTTAACACCGTAATATCAGTATTAGTAATCTGATTATTTAATGAGTAATCATAGATTAGTTTTGGAACCAACTTCTTTTACTTATAATAAAATAAAGTAATTTTTCTGATTAAATTACTTTTACTTCAGTACATTATTGTACAGGACCTTTATTTTTCAGCACCGAGTAGGTAGTGTGGATAACAAAGAAACTGCTAAAGCTAACTATAACGTTAAAATAAATGGTACAGACAACAAATAAAAGTTTCATACTACATGTAGTGAAGTACAGGTAAAATCATCACAACAGAAACACAAGTATAAGAAGTACAAGAACAAAACTTTATTTTAAACATTTATTTTAAGTACTTGAATAAAGCACAAAGTTAGATTGCATTTTTTCACCTGATGGTAATGTAAGAGACAATGTAAGATTAACAGTACTCTAAGCCAGTGGTACTGGTGGAGTGGTGCCGGGTGGCGCATGTGTTACCCCATTCCTGCAATCTGAACATGCCCCTGGAAAGCAAACAGATACAACTGATATTTGCACTCCTTTTGACAGAGCACAATAGAACATTAATTAAACTGTGCCTTAAAAGTGTCTGTTCTTGTGAATATATTTTAGATTCTTTGAGAATTTAAAAAGTTTTTGTGTGATGAATATGCCTCCCTTTGTTGTTTTTGTTTTGTTACCTACAAAACCTTTTCCAGAAGCCTCCTAAAATAAAATTATGAGCCTGTAAATGAGCAAACTTTAGATGCGAGTTTGGTTTTCAGTAACCGCACTTACTCTTAGAGATTACAGTCATTACTGTTCCTCAAAGACGCCTTGAGTAAAACAGCTCACGCATCTCTCCCACACAAACAGCAGAGAGACGCTGTACTTTTACTATTATCATATAGATGACTTCCACACATGTAGCTGCCCTGCTGGGCACCCTGTGCCACACACACACACACACACACACACACACACACACACACACAAATACATTAAAAAAGAAATAAACTCATACCTGTCTATGTTCAATAATGTGGAACAAATATGTGACAACAAAACCAGCTAATGAAACAAACCAGCCCCACCTGTAACTCATGTTGATTAGATGATACCACCTGAGTCTCTCTTTTTTTTGTTTTTTTTATCCTCCCTCCCTCCACTTCCTGTCTTCCTCTTCCTTTTCCCGCCAATTAAATTCACTTCAGAAGTGCTTTGCTGGCAAGACCTCAGGGTGCTGTTGCCAAGGCGCTTTTGATTTAATATCTGTCATGCAAAGGGATTTTTTTTTTTTTTATTAAAATGAGGAAAACAACAACAATATGCCTCGAGGTTTGCATGGAGCTTCACAGCAGGAGGAGGGGGCATTTGTCCCCGCAGGGCAGAGTAGATGCTTGCTCCCAGTGGGGGCACGAGGACACACCAGCATTTCATCGAAGAAGACACAGCTTGAATACATAAATGAATGATCCATTTTCTTTCCTCCCGCTCGACATTTTCTTCACCCCTCTGCTGTGAGTCGGTCTGGATTGGAGGGAGTTGTTCTTTAACTGTTGGGCCCTCTTGACTCCTCAACATTTGCTGCTCACCATTCTCTTCGATCACTGTCTCCCTCTTGTTTTCTCTCTGACTTTTCTGACTCTTAAGTGGCTTTGAGGGCAGATGGAAAAACAGCAGTTTGGGACAGATGGGACTAGATTACTGTTAGATATAGTGGATGTCACTTTACAAAGAGAACAAAGGGGTAACTGTGCTAGAAAGCAATGCTATTTAGGTTTTGAAAGTAACACAGTCTTGTTCTTAGAAGTGAAAATCATTATTCAACAACAATATCAGTATGCTCTGGTGTAGTTCAGGATTTTCACTGCTACCCATTAACTAGCAGTTTCTAGCTAAAATTAGCTAATGTTAGCTAATTTGCTTAAAACTGACGAGGGAATATTTGGCTTTTATTTTTATGCTTTTGTTTTAGTATTTACCAGTGTCCTATAAAATAGAGCTCAGCTTATTTGTGTTTGTCATTAAAAGTCTGTCATCGCAAAAGGACTGAATTTGATGTTATTTATGTGGCTGTAATGCTTCTTTTGTATTTACATTTTTTTATGATAATGTCTCATTAGATGGACACCATACTAGTGATTAGCACTTCCTGTTAGTAATGACAGCTCCACAAACCATCAGTCTGTTATACTGACACTAAAAACATGTTACAACTTTGCTAGCTGACATGAAAGTATGATTCTGTCATTTTGAGATGTTTCAAATCTCATCTTTGGCAAAATCTTCTAATTGCCAGGTTCCACTTGTAGTATTTTATCCTTTTCCTGTAATGTTAAACCCAAATGAGCCTTGAGTCTCGTTTATACAAGTCTACACTGTTTTCTTTGAGGTCACTTCATATCTGATCAAAGAAGTAAGGTTCTCTGCTAGAAACGGGTCTTATGTCTTAAAAACATTTTTGCAAAGTATATTTTTTCCTTAAACTAAATAATGTAACTAGCTACCTCTTGTGTCCTCTGTCTTAGGGTTCTTCATAACTACATGCTGTGGCGTATTGTGGCAGCACTGAGCGAACATCTGTCCACAGCCTTCCGCAGCACTATCCATGAGTTTTCCCGAGAGATTGACGGCACTGAGCAGCAGTTGGAACTGGGCAGACTCTGCCTCACCCAGACAAACAAACACTTCGGCATGGCCCTGGGAGCCCTGTTTGTCCAGCAACACTTCTCATCAGAGAGCCGGGCTAAGGTCTGGATCTGGGTGGACTGGTAGTAGGGGTTGCTTTAGGGGTAAAGATCTGTTTTCTAAGGAAATCAGCCTCAGACTTGAATCCACTTTTTTAACTTTAGAAACTTCACAGATATTACATCAATTTGAATTTATTAGTAGTTTGAGCTCTTAACAGAGACCCAGCCTGGCTGAACTACAATGATGCCAAATTTAAGTTCTGACAACTACCATAATCCCTAAACTGTAATTTTCTGACCAAACTTGAGCTCATTGTTTTTCAAGAAAAGACGTCATAAAATCATTTGGGCGACTTACAAGTGATTGAGCAAAATTACGAAGTTTGATTTTTGGACTCTACTAGAGCCGCTGTGAATGATCTTATACAGGGTCTAGGTGCAGCACCTCAGTTCATACACTCTCTGAAATAAACTGCTTTAGCTCGCTTTCCATCTCTGAGCCAACTTTATTCATATTGGCTGTTGCTTGCAAACAAAACGATTCAACGACCAAGTGGGTGGGGTTTCTTTGCTCATAGTCAGAACTCTCATAAGCAACATCAGACTGAAGTCTGAGCTGTTAGCTCACAAGGATTACTTGTAACATATACTTTTTTACTTTTCTTCAACCTCCCTGTCTCCCATTAAGCATTGGGTGCTGCATTCTCCAGCACCCAACCCCCACCCCCAGCTGGGTTTGTATCCAGCTGTGTATTCTGACATGCCCAGATGATCCTGATTGTTTTATGGTGTGGGATCTGAAAATCCTGGATTCTAGTCTCTGCTTCTCATTTACTATTTTTCTATCTGCCTAGGTCATTCAATACTAAACTTCTGCCTTCTGGTCCTGTTCACTTTTGCCTTAATCTTTCCCCATATGTAGACTCATCTCAGTCTTATGTCTACTCTGGGACATGGGGATATGGTTCCCAATGGATTTCTAACCTCTGTAACCCTATGCTCTACCTTTAAGCCCTTCATCATCTCCCTTTCATCATGTTCTTATACGCTCACTATCCACTGTACATGCTTCATCCTTCATCAGTTATCTGTCTTGCAATCTTTTAAAACTCTATCAAAGCTCTATAACACATAAAGAAAGTTGGCCAAACTGGATAAGTTACAGGTTCTGAATACTTTCTATACATTTTGCATTAATTGAAATTTAAATTCCATTTAAGAATCTAATAAAATACTAAGTGTAAATCTTAAAAATGCTTCAAGCTAGTGGAGCCTTTCTGATTAATGAAAGACTAGGGAGGAAGGATTTATATGATCAAGCATACAGTAGGGAAAGTTCTTATTAGATGAAGTGCTGCTAATCCCATGAGCATCTCTAAGTCATTTAAAAAATCACTCAGAACATCATCTTGGTCTTTGTTGCAGATGTGGAGGGAAACCTTGAGGTTACTGCCTCTTTTTTTTTTAACTTCACTCTTTCCACACCAGTCATATCGCACGCTGCTCACAGACGTCGCTGTGTATGATGATGCCATGTCCACACAGGTTGGAGCCCTCATTATTAACACAAGAGCAGTACCGGATGCAAAGCCGGTGGCAATGTGCAATGCCTTCACTGACTCACCAATCCTGCTTATCTCAGCACGAACAAGAATTAATGAGTCTTGGGAGCTGACGCTGAAAGGCAGGAGACAGAGGGGGAAAGATGAGCCGCCTTGTTATCCTGAATCACCAATGTGGAGCGAACTGAAGGACACATGTCCCGGTGTCTTCTAGGAGTAGCATTTCTGCTTAGAGCAGTTCCAGAAAGGACGAGTTGTAATCCAGAGACGTTTTGGACAGTAAATGTCAAAAATGTCAAGATTAGTGTTAAATTTTGGCATTAAGTAGGTTAAGATGAAAATGTTTTAAAAGGTTTCTTCTGCGGTATGAAATTTAAAAATAAAAACAAAAGTCTGCAAGTTTTATCACCCTGTATGCAGAGCTGGGACTTGAAAGTGTCCAATTTCAGTTGCTTGAGCTGGAAAGCAGAAAAGCGATGTAAGAGCTTGAGCGCTGGTTTGAACACTTTTCAGCTAGATAATTTAGGTAATTACAATACAGACATTAAAGTTTGCTTTCCACTCTTGTGACATTAAAAACTGCACTAATAGAGCTACAAAGACTTGTAGGCTAACATAATCAAAATCCAATTAGTTATAGAGACACAAGCACAAACAACACTACATCTGCAGTTTGTAGCTTGACCTTCCATGTATTTAATTATTTGGATTTGTTACGTTCTAAATACGAGCCCTTGAAAACAGTTTATCTAACAGTGGTTTAGACACTGGTAGAAGGCAGAGGAGGAGGTATGGAAGGACACACCTGAGGCATGAGAAAATGCATCAGAAATTGTGCCTCTTCTTAGAGTCACTACCCTGTCAGAGTGGTATCTTCCCAGTCAAAAGTGGACACAGTATGACAAAAACTGACCAGACAGATGTTGGCTTTGTTTCCTCGTACAATATTTGTCCAGTCAGACCTTCAAAGCAAGAATTATTTTTTAAATCATTGCAAGAAAGCTAGTACTCATGTCCACTCCAAGTACAGACTAATACTATATATTATTTATTATTTTAAATATAAAAAAGTCAATTATGGAATTCGCATACATCTATATGCTAAAGTGTAGGCTCAAATCTGGGGCTGCTGTCCCTCAGTGTAGAGGTTTTTACAGTGTTTTCTTACCTCGTGGCAGCTTGGGTAGGCTTGTCTAACCCCGAATTGGATAATGGAAAGATGGATGGACACGTGTAAATTTAATCTCATTTGTCACATGGTAAACTTCCTTGTCTGGGCTGGTCACAGCTGTTGTCTCTCTGCCTGCTGATATTAGCAGTATAAACCTGCAGTTCAAGTCACTTTGGCTTGATCAGTTTGCTCAGTGGGATAAAAAAAAAAAACAGCCATTAAATCAAAAGGTCACCAGTTAGTGACTCCACTGTGGTGAATTACCTTTTCAATATGTTTAGAGGCAAATACAAAAAACACTCCAACCTTTAAGTTTTAGATGCTTTCTCAATTTAAGACCTTGTACAGCATGTTTATTAGCATCCTGGCCATGACCAAACAAGTTTTTCACAGCTCTTTTTAGTATTATTAAATTTTTTCATTTGTGTGAAAGACCAAGACATTTTGTAATCAGTTTAGTAGTGGACAGTCCCCTCACAGTTCAGTTGTTTACCTTGCCCTGACCGTTCCCATTGTGTGTTTCTTTACAGTTAGTTATATGCTTCTGGCAGGAAGTCTGTCAACCTGTGGTCAGTAACTACAATCCAGCATGCTGCAGATGGAGTCAGTGCACGGGATGACAAGCTCACTGCAGATTATATTATATTATATTGCCACATTATTTATTTGTCACAAAGTGGAAATATAATTAAAGGGAGACGAGCTAAAATGATTTGTTTCAGATAGGCTGACTAAAGGGGCTGCACCAGCACCCAGTTTACAATAAACAAGGACTATTTTGAACTGTGAATCATGCAAAGCTTTTCTAGAATAGAGTACAAGATCTGTTATGTGGGGATTAAAATGAACACATAACAAATTGTGGGATGATCCCTCTACAGGTACAGGAGCTGGTAGAGGACATAAAGCACTCTCTGGACCTCCGGCTGCAGGAGCTTGACTGGATGGATGAAGCCACCAAGGATGCTGCTAGAGCAAAGGTTTGGAGCAGTAACTGAGCTTCTGCATCGCAACACAACTTCATGCCAGATCCAAGGATTTAATTATTTCGTTGCAATTCTTTTCTTCCCGGGACTTTGACTGATTGCTTGTTAGATAGAAGTGTGTGATAGAATACATCTAGGGCTTGACATTGAGAAGTGGGGATTGCCTAATCCGGATCTCTCTGTGGTGCTGATTTAGGGTCTGCACTGGAAGATATCCTTTCTAATACTTTTACAATCTGAAGTTATAATCCTTTTAGAGGGCCATGCTGAATATAAAGAGCTTCCCTGTAATCCTATTACATTGGGTTTGCTTGATTAGCAGATGCTTGTGTGTGTGTGCGTTTGTCGGGGCCTGTGTCCTAAACTAAGTGTGTATGGGGGCTTATTAGTTGCTGCTGTATTAGTGGAGGTGGGGTACTGTTGTACACATTTGGTGGTTTGCCCCCCACGTTTTCTTCCCCTCCATTGTCATTTTCTTTCTTTCCTCACCCAGCTGAAGCACATGATAGTGATGACAGGATACCCAGACTTCCTGCTCGAACCTGAGCTCATTGATCAAGAATATGAAGTGAGTCATTATCCTCCTTTTCACTCTGCAGCATGCGGTCATCCTTACCACACTTACGCTAATCCAGTTTCCCAGCAGCCTGTTCTACCTCACTCTGTCTTTACTGTTGTTTTTCTATGACACATTATTATAGTATAGTATAGCATAGTAGTGCATGATTATTCTTTGATTACAGTGCAACATTTCAGTTTATTACTAAATAGTGACATAATTTTTAGTTTTAAACAAGTTTTTGACAGTTTTCTAAAATATTTTTGCTTCTTTTTTATAATATATGGTCTAATAAATTTGTTAAGCATCCTTTTTTGACCCACACTGTAAATATGGATTGTACTGTTGTTTATTTAGATATTTTAACACAAGGGTCTATGGGGACTCGCTCAGTTGAAGTGTCCTTTTAGAGAAACTGCAGTTTTTGGCTTTAGTGTTAGCTTCATTTTGACTTTCTCATCACTTCACTTGTGTGACAGACTTTGTCCACACTATTGCGTGTTCACTTAATGTAAAATAGCTAATGCAAATGAATTTAAGCTTTTTAAATAAAAAAAAATAGCTTGCCTGGTTAATCCAAAGTCTGCTTTAAAGCCCATTAGTACATTTTATCTGTTTTCGTATAGACTAAAACACCAAAATATATGTCAACAACTTCATCCATTATTAAAGTACACAAATACAACAGTGGGTGATGGTTATGAAAGTTCTGTTCATTTCTGTTGCGAATTTTCCTCAGTCTTCTACCATCATTTTCAGCAGATGTGCATTTTTGTCACAAACTCACAGAGGCTCATCTAGCCCTGAGAGTCAACAAGCAAAAAGAGCAAGCATGAGCAATGGTGTGTTTATTGCCAGTCTAAAGGATGGAGATGTTACAAAGCAAGATACATTAAATTCTTTTGCCAAGCGAACAGAATCGGTCTGTGTACAATAAACTACTGCAAGTGCATTTTAATGTCAGGGCTGAGGCGCCAGTGCAGGAGGAACAGTACTCCCATATACTGGAACAGAAATAACATCCTTCCAGTCAACGCACGCTACCACTATTTATTATTTTATTTACCACTATTCATACCACTTAATTACCCCACACCATGGCAGGCATTCGCAAACAATATAGAATCCTTAATAAATATCTTAGAAATGAAGTTCGGCACAAAGGCTGGACTCAGGAGGGAACAGCACCTCTGAAGCTTTAATTAGCAAGTTGCCATTGATTTGTTTAATCTGCAGAACACAGTCATTTCCTGGCATCTGGGACATAAAATGGGAATCTTTTTTTTTTTTTTTTTTTTGCCAAATTCAATAATGTAAAACATTTTTAATGATTGAGTTGTTATAGTGTTCGTAGAAAAGCTTGACCTGCTACATAGAAGGTGACAAAGAACAGGAAGGAAACTGGGCCACAACATGCTGCCATGCAGGTTCTTTAGAGCTAGAATTGACCATATTTGTGTGTGCATGTGTAAGCAAGCTACATCCATAAACTGAATTATAAAAACACAGTGAGACTACTAATTTCTTGAATGGTCCATACCACAAAGCAGGTGATAATATTAATCCTATTAAAATGTTACTGGTGTCTTCAACAGCATAAAGTGGAGAGGTTTGGGTTTGCAACTGAATAGTCACATTTGCATGGGACACTTCCTAAATAATAAACATCTCATTCATAGGCGCCTTTCAGGACAATGAAGGACACCTAACAAGTTATTAAATACCAAAATCCCAGTATGCATGAAAAACATTTGGAAAACACCGTAGAAATACAAGTTGATACATCACAGAATTAAAAAGTCAATAATACAGAATAATGTAGAATAGGCAAACTTAAAAAGATGTGTCTTAAGACTAGTTTGCAGAGATTTCCAAGAGAGTTCCAAAGACGAGGGGCCACTCGGCTGAAATCGGTTTAAGTCCATGAAAGTCAGAAGCAGTCAGATGGCATAATGAGAGGATATATAACAGAGGGGGAGGATCTCATGGAAAGGAGTGGTGATGATCAGGTCAGGTCAGAGAGATACAGAGGTGCAAGATTATGTAAAAACTGGAAAGTAAGACATGGAATCTCAGCATTAAGCTGAGTGACCAGTGAAGCTGTTGGAGGACAGGGGTAATATTGGTCTATGGAATTGGCTCTGATAATGACACAAGCAACTGAACCAATTTTGAACCAGTTAACGTGTATGTAGAAGTTTGTGTGGCAAACCAGAGAGGATAGAATTACAGTAATCAATACAAGATATAACCAGAGCATGTATGAGAACAGCAGTACTGTTAGCAGTAAGGGATGATACCTGACTAATATTTTGCACTTGCTATTAAAAACATTACCTAAACTCTTAACCTATTGAAGAATTTGAACATTTTGTTGTCAGTATGTACAGAGGGAGCAGCGAGGTATAACAGTGAGTGCATGCAAACATCTATAAAACACGGTGGAGGCTCTGTCATGGTTTTGTCCAGTGGTGTTGGAGACCTTGCATGGAATTATGCACACAGAACAATATCATCACTTTTGATAGAAAAACACAAAATGGATGGTCATGGATTGGCCTCCTCAGAGCCCATACCTCAACATTACTGAGCCTTTCATGAGTAACTACCAATACAGTGTAATGCTGTTTATTGGCACTTAAAATATAAGTGTTCAACCAGTCTTTCGCTGGATGCACAGCATCTGGACGTTTATAGGATTTTCAAATCTGTCTCATACTTTTGTGAGCTTTCATGTCGAGAGTCACTACGGCCACTGCTGTTATCACGCTACCTAGCAGCCAGCACCTAAAACTCACAAATTGTCCCCACGTTTTGATTGTTACTGGTGAACAGCCGCCGAATATGATGACTCTTTTTGATAGAGACTGTATTTCATCATAGATATAAAAGTGATCAGTCAGAACTATTTTGTATTGACATGACAAGATTTCAGCTTTGTCTGAAGAGGGCTTAATAGAGTGGTATACACATTCACCTAACACTGCCCAGTTCAACGTGGGAGGAGACACAAATACTTTAGGGTTTGCATTAGTTATTGAAAGTGTTCTCATTCTGACTCATTTCATATGTGTGGTGTGCAGTTCGACGTGGATGAGAAAGCCTACTTCAAGAACATCCTCAACAGCATCAAGTTCAACATCAAGCTATCTGTCAAGAAAATCCATGAAAAAGTGGACAAAACAGCGTGAGTGTCACAATTTCACTAGCAAAGACACTGAGCTACATCAGTTCACTGACAAGCACTGCGAGCAATTAAACGAGGCTCTCAGTGGATGCTGCAGTTCACCGACCGGGAGTGTGTCTCCGACATGGCACACATCCTGTACATGTGTCCCCGTGAATCCCTTTCTAGTTGGACACATTTATTGACGCGCCTGTAAATTAAAGCAACAGATACCAGTCGACGCACACAGCTGCAGAAAATCCATTTGATTTACTTATCTGCAGCAGCCAGGCAGGAGAAAAGTGCTGTGGGACATGCAACTCATTTTTCTAAAATACAGCCCAGTATGCCTGGATTGAGTGCCTCTCTGCTATGACAACACATTACAGTCATATTAGTATTCCAAGGTGCTCAAAACAACTGTATCATTAGCCAACACTCAACGCCCTGAAGAGTTAAATCATACACTCCCTCCCCCCCTTATCATCCAAAAAGTGAACCTTTCATCACTCACTCGGGCTTGTCGCTGTGAAATAAAAAAGGAAGAAAGAAAGAAATACTACTGCCTTTCATTGTGTTTGTCTCCTCTCAATCTCTCCGCAGTCCATGCACAGCCATCAATCTCTCACTCCTAGAACAAGGGCATCTCACACTTTGAGCGTTAGTCATTTGTGGGATTTCGTGCCAATCGATTGGACTGGCTTTAAGTGGATTACCATAAAGGAACTGTCCGTGTTTTCATATGCAGAAAGGAGCTTTAGCCGTGGGACCCCACACACTGAATACTTCTCACCAGGGAGTTTAGAGAGAGAGAGAGACACACAGAACTTTTTCTAGATCTGGGTGTGTTTCCAGTGGTGATTTCAGTGTGTGTTGGTGTGGGTGTGGGTGTGTGTGCGTGTGTGCGAGGAATCCCTTCTGTAAAACCCTGTTTGTTTGACTGTTTTCTTTTTTCTCCTCAGGTGGCTTCTCCCCCCACAGGCGCTTAATGCCTACTACCTCCCTAACAAGAACCAAATGGGTGAGTGTGTGCCTCAACAGTGTATATACTGATATTTGTGTATTCCCTCTTATCTGTTTCCTTACACACACACACAATCCTTCCTCCATTTCCATTCTGCACCACGATGTGGACTGCGCATTAGTTACACACAATTACACCATGTTGCCGTCTGTTTCCAACAAGCCAAATACGATGGCCGTGAGAGGAGGGAGGGGAAAAAAATCCACCTCCTCATATCATATTCCCTCTCATCACTCACTTTCTACTTCGATCCCCACCTCACATACCTAATACCCCCCTTGAGGAAAAACAAGCAGTAACACCTTCCCGAGTTTTAACAAATCTAGCCTTGGTGTCACCCCCCCACCCCCACCCCCTCATTTTCTCCCAAGATTGGCCTGCTGCTGGCATCTGCCTGCCTGCTGGATTAAATCTCTTGCAGAAAAATCAATGGCCCGCTCGCAAGCTGATGCTGGAGGATAGGAGGATTCAGACAAACACAGTCATCAGGACCTAGACACATTTTTTATTTCTCTCTCTTATTGCTCCACTTAATCCAGTCCACCGTCAGCTCTTCCTCTTCTTCCCCAGTATTTCTTTTTATCCAGTTTGCTCTTCTATCAAAATAACGTTGGCCTTTTTAATTGCACATGTGACTCTTTGGCTTCCTTTACGTCGTATCTTGAATCAGGTTCCGCATGGAAACAGAACAGTGGTTTAATTAAAAGTTCCTATTTAACACTCGTATATACAACAGATGCTCAAAGAAAGTTAAACACCCTTTAAAATTGTAATTGCCAGTGTATGCTAATGTTTCTCACAGATTGCATCAGATAAGATTGACATACGTAGACGATGATGTAATATTGTATCAGCTGCTTCTTTGAGCTACATAAGCCCACAAAGAGTTGCAGTCACTGGCGGTGAACTTTTCATTTTGTTTTTCATTAACCGCAGCGGTTTGAGGGCTTCTGACACCATTTCAGTTGTAATGACGTGGAAATGTTATGTTTACCAAAACTGTTGTGTAAAGGTTGCAAAATTGATTGATTGCAATTTATTTATTTAAGAGCACCGTTTCTAGGGGCTGTTATTTAATTGAATAAGTGTTTTGTTTAAAGTAGTATTTGTGGTGCTAGTCAATAATGTAAAATATCTTCTCCAGAAAGGTGGTGATAGTGTTCCACGCAATCAAGGTTGACTGACTGTCGTTTCTTGGTGGTTGAACAAAAATGAAGGTTATGCTGATGTACCACCAGCACCTGCTTGATGTCTTTCTTGAAACTTTTGAGTAAAGGAATTTTTTTTTTTTTTTTGTGCAAGAATTGCACATGTTTGAACAAAATAAATCAAACAAAATGTTATTACTTAAGACAAGAATTAAAAACTCAAAAAAAGAAACATTTTCCACAACTTACCAATCTCTACTAGGTCGTAGGGATGGCAGTTACTTCATGTAATCATGAAGTAATCAAGATAGCAAAAAAAATATTAAAATAATAATAATAAACTACATGAAGACTTGTTGAAGAGTTGTTTGAATTATGTACTGAATGTTATCCTGCTGCAGAAATGTGCCTAAAAACCTGAAACACAGTTCAATTCCGTTCTGCCTGCTTTTAATTAATTGGAGATTAACTGTCGGAATTTCAGGAGCGGGACCACGCCTCCAAACACACTGTTTCTGGTTCTCATCTTTATAGGTTCCCCCAGTTCTACAAGCTGTTCATTCTCGTTTATGTGCTCCACCCTCCCTTCCCTTTTCAGTTCTTTAACTTCTTTGCTTCTATTTAGTACATGGGGATCTGCCAGGCCCCGGAGCCGCCACTTCGAGGCCTTCCCCAAACCGCAGCTCAATTCATGTCCAAGCCATTCATCTTTACCTACTAAAACACTGTCAAACCTAAAATGAGGACGTGGGCCCAGCTAGTGAAATACTAGATTATTATTAAAAAGCATGGACTAATCTCTGAACATCCAATGTGAGAACCAGCTGAAGAGTTTCAGGACAGACCCTAAGTTTTGGCACGGTTTTGGCTCACCCACGCATCACAATGACGCATTTTTTCATTCCAAATAAATACATTTTCCAACTATGACAAATCCCACAACCAAAATAGGTAATGCAACCCTTACTATTTGTAGGACTTGTTTAAAAAGACACCAACATTTTGGTGCTGTGAAAGAGGAACAATACGCATCCACAAAAAATATTCATGTCCCCACCTTTCATTCCCAAAACTCACACTTTGCCTCTTCATGAAATGCTGACAGTAGCCTTTTCACACTAAAACAGAGTCTGGTTCTGGTGTAGAGCGTTAGTAAATCTGGCCTGTGAACTTTTTTTGCAGTTGATCTCATTAAATATGTATTTGTAGGGAATCCACAGGGAGACACAAAACAAGACACATGCAACCAATCAAGATATTTTTTAAAGTGAGCCAATAGATCAGCAGCGTTTAAGAGTGTTAGCCAAATTGTAGAATTGAACACAAGTGTACACAGTGTATATCTGTGTAACTCCACAAATCACTTTCATGTAGTTTTGCTTTTCCTCTCACAGATTTCTACTGTAAAATATTCAATCTGCAATCCGCAATTAAACCTCGTAAGTGTCTGATATTAATGTCTGAATCTTACACTACATAATGTTGACTTTAATAAATAGCAAGCATTACATGGTATACAGAAGAAAATGGTGACGTGCGCTTTTACACATGTAACACAGTTATTAACTTCAATACGCAGGCAGGTCGGGCTCTCATGGTAAATAATGTTTTGTGTTATTCTGCTCACAAGTACAAGTCAACTGTAACACAGATTTCAGGTTTACACAGTGGAGTAGTTTATAATAAAGCAGCCCACCTCGGGAGGAATCCTGCGCTCATTCTGAGCTGTCAGATAGATTTGTAGCTCTGACGTTAACTCTGTGAAAAGCTGTAGAATTCTAGACCAGTGAGTGTGTAAGGGAGAGAGATAGCATCAAAGTTAAAGAGAGAGCAGAAAACTATAGGAAACTATGCTACAGGAAAGAATGAGAAAGAGAGAGAGACAGAACCAGGGAGGAGAGAGCTGTAAGTAGAATATAACTGATGAAGTTGGTCAATCGGATTACTTTATGTTAACAAAACAACTTTTAGAAAAGGATCTATTTTTAGCTTATCCTTCTAAAGGACCAATAACATATGGCAATTGTCTGCCCATCCACCTGTCAACAGTTCACAAGAATCACTACTCCTACATTATTGGTCGGACTTGCTTATTTGCAAGCCTTTGACCTTGCTTTCTTTCTCTACTTCCGTGAGCCGCATGAGCTACATCACCGATGTTGTAATGATACTTCACAATAAAGCTACGGTGTTAAAGTTTACTGCCAAACACTGCCACTTAGAACAAGACATCCCATTTTTTCAATTTGTGGTCTTCAGTTTGGTTTGAAGCGTTGTGTGTTCATGTAGGCCTCCAATATTTTTAGTAAAGTGGTCATGGGGGGGTATCCAGGACGTTTAAAGAACACAGGAAACATGAAGCTTAACTGTAAGTGTAAGTAAGTGAGTAATGTAACTGTAAGTGTAAATGTAAACTTTCCTGTAAGCAGCCTGTCAAAGACAATCTGATACATCAAGATTTTAAGCTGGGTTAAATTCAAAGGGTGCCAGGAGCTGCCATTTGAAATCTCTTACAGACTTCAAGAGATGACAGTGCTTTTAACAAACTGAATGTTTTCTTAAGAGTGTATGAAAATTTGGAAAAGTTCAAGAGATTGGAGACTTTGGTGAATCCAGCTTTTTTTTTTCTGTGAGAGGCAACAACTTAATATTACAGGCACAAATATCCTGTGTCCTCTGTGGATGAAATCCAAAGTAAATTCAAACTTGTGCATCCAATTCTTGTTTTTTGAAGCCATTAAAGATCTATGCTGTACATTTAATAATGATTTTATGCAAACTTCTTATCACAGCTGTACATTTCTGTAACTGTTCCCTGCAGCAAATGTATTCTTAGGTTCTAGATCAGGTATCGCTTTACATCATGGGCAACACCTCACTTTGATCTTTAACAGGACGGATTGATTAAATTCCCTTTTTCTTAGCGTAAAGAAATTTAACCACACACTTAACCCCTGAGATATTTTAATGTAAGGAAAAGAAAAAGGCGTAGGTCTTTGGGTTTAAATTGTAAGAAATAAATGTGTAAAATTGCAAAAAAAATCTGATAATTATTGAACACAAGGTGTTTTTTGATTCACAGAAAAAATCCTGTTTGTTTTGTTTTATGTTTTTACTGTAAACACATTGTTAAAAAAAATGAAATTTCAATAGCAAATTGTGGAAAAAAAGGAACTTTCCCTTTATTTAATTGTTTATTTATTGGAGGTTATATCTGAATTTCAGGAGCGGGACCACGCCTCCAAGACACTCCTTCCGGTCCTCATCTATATAGGTTCCCCCAGTTCTACAAGCTGTTCATTCCCATTTACGTGCCCCACCCTCCCTCCCCTTTTCAATTCTTTAACTTCTTCACATCTATTTAGTACATGGGGATCTGCCAGGCCCAGGAGCCGTTGCCAGTCCCCTTCAAGGCCTTCCCCAAACGGCAGCTCAATTCATGTCCAAGCCACTCACCTTTACCTACTAAATCGCCGCCAAACCAATACGAGGTTGTAGGCCCAGCTAGTGAATTACTCAATTACTTTAGTGTCGTATGAATGGTCATGGAGGAAGTCTTAATCAGTAGGAAAAGTTGTAAAACTTATGAAAATGTATTCCTGTCGAGGAAGCTGTCGAGTTTCTGTCAGGCCAGTTATGTTGCACATCTCTGTTCTAGATACAGTGGGATGGGAAAGTTTGGGCAACCTTGTTAATTGGCACGATTTTCCTGTATAAATCGTTGGTTGTTACGATAAAAAATGTCAGTTAAATATATCATATAGGAGACACACAGTGATATTTGAGAAGTGAAATTAAGTTTATTGGATTTACAGAAAGTGTGCAATAATTCTTTAAACAAAATTAGGCAGGTGCATAAATTTGGGCACCACAAAAAGAAATTA
>VURO01045591.1:0-11655 GCA_015108175.1 Pelvicachromis taeniatus | reverse complement strand
TGGCTAACGACCTGGGGGTCAAGGTCCACCGCACCACTGCGTACCATCCGCAGGCTAATGGGATGTGTGAGCGGTTTCATCGGTCACTAAAGGCCGCGCTTCGGGCGTCCTTGCCGGGTGGCGACTGGGTTGACCGTCTTCCCTGGGTTTTGTTGGGGTTGCGCAGCGTGGTTAAGGAGGACCTCGGGGTTTCTCCGGCGGAACTGGTCCTGGGCCAGCCCCTCAGAGTTCCCGGGGAGTTTTTACCAGAGAGCCCCCCCCCATGTTTTGACACCCCAGTGCCTTCTCTCCGTTCCCCAGGGGGCTCCCTTTCTGTTCCGGGCCCCGTGCACCACTGCCTGCCCGACGTTTTTGTTCCGAGGTCGTTGGACTCTTCTAGGTTTGTTTTTGTCAGGCACGATGCCCATCAACCTCCCTTGCGTCCACTTTATGATGGCCCTTATCGGGTTCTTAAACCAAGCCGCAAACATTTCCTTTTGGACTTTGGGGACCGGCAGGAGGTGGTTTCAGTGGACCGTCTTAAACCGGCACATGTTCTCCAGGACGATCCTGTGGTGCCGGCCCGGGCCCCACGCCGCGGCCGCCCGCCTACAGCTGAACTGTTGCCTTGTGACTCTTCCACTGAGGGCTTTCCACGCCCGCGGCCAGGTCCTCCGGCGGGTGGACCTTCGGCCGGTTCTCTACTCCCCCGGTTCAGCCGTTCTGGACGTCTGCTTAAACCCAGGACCTTGGGCTAGTGGACTGTTCTGCTGGGTGTTCGGGGGGGGGCCTGTGTGGCGGCCCACTAGGGGGCTACACTCACACCCAGGTTGAGAGGAGGAAGTTGTAATGTTTTTGGCGCGATGTGTCCAGTTCGTGTGTGGAGACGAATAAAGGTGGAGTGAGAAATTGAAGCTCTCGTGTTGTTTGTGTCTTACCTCCACACTGTGAACATTATGTACATCTGATTTAACAAAGTCCATAAACCACCAAAACTGACACAACTGCATCAATAAGTTTTGTTTTGTATAAGACAATGCTGATCTTGTCATACTTTACAAGACTTGATTGAATGCACCAAAATAAGGTGCACCCCCCACCCCCCCAGCTTTGGTTGCACCCTAGTTTGTGACCTTCTGAGGCTGGTTATGTGTCTTGGTACGTGTCATGGGGTTGATACTAGCGATACAGGATCAATACTTTGCTTATCACAAAGCCAACTGAATAGTTTTAATTAATTATTTATTTAGTAATGAAAATATAATGCAGAGATTTACCTTAAACAAGTCACATCTATTTGCACACACAGTTTGAAAATATCGAAAATTCAAAAGGTGTCTTTCCTATTGTGGAAAGTAAAAATCTAGAAATGTATAAAAATATCTGTCTTGGTTTTGGCAGTAGTGTCAGGGGCTGGGTCTGTGACCGAGCATCTTGAGTCATTTTTGTATTTTTGATTTCCTATATTATGTTGTAAGTCTTGTGTTGCTATTATTAGTTAGGCTTTAGATGAGTTTCATTCTAGTTTTGTTTCTACTATAACTTCTGATTTATAAGTTTCTCTTTGTGTTCCACATCTCATCTCCAGTTCCCTTTCCCCTCTGTGTGTACTACAGTGTACAACATGGTGGATTGACGAGGAGCATGAGCTCCTCGTCAATCCACCATGTTGAATCCACATCTTGGTCGGTCGTGTGTTTTATGTTTCAAGCTCATTTCAGTTCTATGTCTCTCTATGTTTCCTGTTTTATCATGAAGCGTCAGGTGCCGCACGGCGGTACGGTGGTTAGCACTGTTGCCTCACAGCAAGAAGGTCCTGAGTTCAATTCTACCATCAGCCCGGGGTCTTTCTATGTGGAGTTTGCGTGGGTACTCTGGCTTCCTCCCACAGTCCAAAGACATTCAGTTAGTGGGGATAGGTTAATTGGAAACTCTCAATTGCCCATAGGTGTGGATGCAGGAGTGAGCGACTGGTTGTCTCTGTCTATCTGTTAGCCCTGTGACTGACTGGTGACCTGTCCAGGGTGTACCCTAATTCTCGCCCTAAGACAGCTGGGATAGCCCCCTGCGACCCTGAAAAAGGATAATGGGTGGATAGAGTCAGATGTCTCCATGTTCAATGTATTTTGCTCTACTTCCCCGGTGGTGTCATTATGTTCATGATTATCAGCTGTTTCCCCATGTGTTTCCACTTCCCCTGATCACCTCCCCTGTGTATTTAAGTCCTTTGTCGTCCTTTGTCTTTCTCTGTTCTTTGTCGGTCCGTCTGTTTATTCCCAGCAGTTCCCAGCTAATCTCAATTTAGCTCGTTTCTTGTCACAGCAAGTTTTTCATGCGTCTGTTCAGATCCCTGTTCATGTTCCAAGTCATAGTTTTCGCAGGTGCCTGGTCAGATTCACATCACGGTCATGTTAATGTTCATGTTGAGTTAGTTTATCCCAGTTCAGGTTTTAGTATACTCTCGCCCTGTTACGTTATGCTTTGATTTTCTGTTCTGGACTTCAGCAAATAAACGGCTCGCTCTTGGTTAATTTCAGTTCGTCTCTTTAGAATCTGCTTTTAGGTTCGTTACACAAACACACCGGCATACCCGCCGTGACAAGAAGTGGTCCTGTATTTACATGGGAAAAAAAATTGCAGTATTAGACTGAACTAGTGTTAACCATGATATTAAGAAGGTACTGTTTTTTAGGATATTACAAATCCTTATATTCATACTATTTTCAACCATAAATTCATAATTACCTATTGAGAAACCCCCAGTGGATTAACACTAAGTGAAGTTTAGCATTAGTCCAGGTCACACCT
This sequence comes from Pelvicachromis taeniatus, assembly GCA_015108175.1. NCBI lineage: Eukaryota > Metazoa > Chordata > Actinopteri > Cichliformes > Cichlidae > Pelvicachromis > Pelvicachromis taeniatus. The sequence continues at coordinate 8,868 of VURO01045591.1, read as the reverse complement.
AGCCATTGTGGTCAAAAATGTAAATGTGCAAACATATATACAGAGATCTTCAGGATTTCATTCAGGTCTGTAGCTGTACTAAGTCAATGGGAGAAATGATCAGAACTAAGTGAAAGTATAGGAGGTCTCTTACAAAACACATATCAAGTTATGGAAATTGATCACGAAGATATCATCAATACATTAGATTCTGCTAACTGAGAGATGGGAAAGAAATTTCATCAAATACACACAGTTAATTAAGTGTAAAGAGCACAAGACTCCAGAGAAAGGAAAGCTGTCTTGTAGAAATATTAGTGGGTGAGTTGTTGTTCTGAAAGCAATTCTCAGGAGGAGAAACAAGGAAAGGTGCTGGAGGTTGCTAAGACATACACGCATTTCAAAGTGGATGATGGAGAAAAAAAATGTCCTATTTACCAAGATCTGTTGTTTCCTGAGATAACAGAAGGATGCACAAAGGGAGACAAATAGCAGAGAGTATGATTGTGCAGTCAATCAAAGCCACAGTGGTACTTGGCAGTGGAAAAAATCTTGCTTATTTTTGCTAATCCCATAGCTGGGGACCAAGACCAAATTGACAGCAAACTGACAAAGGACAAGTAGAAGTCTATTCTTCGAAGGCATGCGCATTTGGGAGTACTGACCAACATGTACTGTCTTCCACAGAGATCTTAGCCCTACCTAAGTTTTTTCCACCTTTATCTTCGTCTGCGTAAATTCCTTCATTTGTGTTTGTCTGAATAGTGTCTCCATTGGAGTCTTGTTCTACAAGCAGTTCTCTGTGTGTCTGTGTTGGGTCAAATTATTAATTTGGTTCAGGAATGTTCCTGACAGAGTGAAGTAGCCCAGAAGTGTCTGGATGGCAACCAAAAGCTGGCAAAATTATATAAATATAAGTATAAAAGGATTGTAGTGTATTATAGAGCTTCCTTTTTTCTACCTTTAGCATAGGATACACTATCCTATACACCACCATAAGAGGAAACTCATAAATCATAGACATTCACTATCCAACCATTCAGTAAAAGTCTTGCCGAAACTTGCTGGTATGTTTAGAATTTTCGACAAAAGGTTGTTACACAAAGGAGAATTGTGAATGTCAGACTATTCTAAAAAATGTGCTTTTTGTCAAGTTGTTGCCTTGCGTGAGAAATGCAGATTTATATAAGCTCTCTAAATCAATATCATGAGTTATATTAACTGATCAAATTGGGTTTAAGGCTAGCAATAATTCAGTTTGCATTAATAATTAAAGTAAGTGGATAACTGAGTGATGGAGGGATTTTTTTTTTATCTGCAAAGTAAAGTTTGCATTAAATTTAAAGTCATATTAATAGAATTATAGTCTCACATCTTTGGGACCAAGTGTATCTTTTCACTCTAAATCATCTGCATTTTTACAGGAGATGTTGTTTCACTAGTTGGGGAGTAGTTTAATCCACTCTTACACTGATAAAATACCAATATTATCATCAAGTACAGCGTACAAATGAACAGCTGCTTACTTGAACTCTTGATGAGGAAAGCCTGAAAAAGTCCTGCACATCTTCATTTCTGTTCACTGGAACAAAATTTCTAGCACTGTGCAACTCAAAATGTCACTTAACCTGTTTGTCTGTCCTTCACCTCCTCTGTTATCTTCCTCCACTGTCTTATCTATTTAATAAATGCTTTACAAAGTGGAGTATTTGATACAGGAAACAGCTTCGATATATGGGCAATATTTTCATATAAGAATTGTACATTTATTATTTTAGGCACTAAGAAAGAATTTAGATGGGTTTCAAATTACCAGACATCACAGGGTGAGCCACAAAGGTTTGTTTTAGGTGTAATGTATAAATCGGGTTCTTCCCAACTAATTCAAACCTTTCTCAACATTGTATAAAATTGATTCAAAACTCGAAATCTTGCCATCCGATTTTCAAGTATAAATGATGAATGAATGCATCAATACTGCACTCACACCTCATGATATCTTCCACACCACAGGTCTCTTATCAATTTTTCAGGACTGTCACCATCAGATCCAAGTGGCAATAAAAACTTTTGTGACAGTATTGGATCAAAGTTTGGAGATTGTAAGGCAAAGGCTTCTCATATGGGACTCTGCCCCTTGAGCCACAATGGAGGGACTGATAAGAACCTGACTTCTGGCAGCTCAATGCAAAATGTATTAACGTAGTGTGTCATTACCTAATATTGAGCCCAGAATGTCCTGCAACTGGAGAGTTACAGAGAATGAAATTGGGTTATAGTTGATGTTTTATTGCACAGTATATTCACCGTTTGCGGTGGCCTTGGACTGATGGGAGTTGGAGGGGGGGGATAAAAATCAGGAACAACCTAAGAAAAAGAACGTGATCATTTCACAGAATCACCAAAAACTGTGGAATATACAAGTTAACCTGCACGTGTATGAACAAAATCCATAAAAGAAGATGTATTCTTGAATGCTGCATGAACATGCGACACGACCATGATCTGTCATCTGGCACAAACAACTGCAAATGCCACAAACAATGGACATGGCTTTGGGGCTCAAGCGGTTAAAGTACTATTTTTGTCTTTTATGAACGAAAGAGCTCGAGATTCTTTACAGAGTGTTTACACCAACATGCGTTTGATCAAAATGCTATCTGTGTCCTTGAGAATTTAAAAAGAAGTGAAACGTGTTGCTTTGCAAAGCCCTCTTCTAAATTGTATTTTGGATCCTTCATTACTCACATGTGTGTTTGCGTTGTAGCATCTTTAGTTTCGCTCCACTTGTTTATTACAAAATATTGTTAGTACTGTTAAATATTAACTTATACTAAATGTTAAAATAGGATTAATGCAAATCAAAAAAGTTTTCACAAAATGTATTATTAATAGGATTCATTAAACATATGAATCAAAACACAGAATGTAGTAGTTGTTAACCGAAGCTGTTGATCTTTGAGCATATTTGAGTCTGGACCAAAGCAATGGATCAGTCGACCATCCCACACCTTTTTTGCTATAGTAGTGTTAGCTAAAACAATCACTATCATAGTAAAAATAAAAACACACAAACAAGGTTTTTCATGTCGTGTCATACTAAAATAATATGTTCTTTAGCAGGTCCTAAAATTTGGCAGAGTGTACTTAGTTTTTTCACACTGCTTCTATATTTCGGCTTAGTGATATAACTAATGATGTCTAATATATCATGTTACTGTTCATCTGACATTGAATTTATCTCATTTTATACTTGCTAAGGATTAAATCATCTTTTATTATGTCTCTTGTAACTGACAGAACATATTCTTTCTTTGACTGTACACGGGCTTCATGAATTCACATATTATTATTATTAATGATAATAACAGTAATAATAATGAAAAGAATTATGTGCTTAGATATTATTGGGCTGTACCTGTCATGAATTGCAGAATAAGGACTCAAGTGCAAGACCTGGGAAGCAAACTGAATTAACAAAAGATAATCTGCAACCTGAGAATCCCAAAACAAAAAACACGAAAAACAAGTATTCGTAAGCTCAAAAACTAAAAATGTGTCAGACTGTGACCATCAATTTAGACTCTAAATAGATGTGAAGACAACAATGTGTTAACACTTCAGTTTGGGTGCAAGCTACACATGAGTAACCAGATGGAAAATGACAGTGTGGCATTTGTATATCGCCTTTATAGACACTGTGTCAAAGAGGAGCAATTGTTTGCTTGAGCTAATATTTTAAAATAAACAGTGTACATGTGATGCACTTCTTTTTCAACAGTCGTACATTTTTAGCACTGAACAGAAAAACTAACGTGAAATGTTTCCAATACAAAGAGGTTTGTTTGTGTGTTTCTAAGCCTGATTTATTCTTTTTGGCTTTGCCGTAGCGCTTCATTGTTGTACAAAGTGATCCACACTGCTGCACTTCCCGCTTCATTAACGCGAACATACACAGACTAGTTTATTTTGACCACGTTCCACATTGACTGTTGTTGGAAATACTCATGAGCCAACAAATGTGGGTTAATTCAGGACTGAGTGTAATCATAAAAGATGTATGTACTATGTATACTACATAGTACATACATCTGATTTTAGTTTAGTGAATATTATAGTAATGTAGAGGCAACACCTCTTAGCTACACCAAGGCAGGTGTGAGTCACTGGCAGAACAAAATGGTTAGCTTTAATTTTGCACCATCAGGAACAAATCCAGATCACATAGAACCATCAGACTATCAGACTTTCATGTCTTTTGGCATGAAAATGCAACACTGGCCAAAATATCCAATCTTCTGTCCTAGATAAGAAGGGTAATATCTCTGCCCACCTTTTGCTTTAAAAACCAACTTTATTCATCATCCAGCACATCATATAATATCCCCTTATAGAACAATTATGAACTCATATGTGCAGAATTTTCTCTCTCTCTGTGTCTATTCTCTCTTTGGCGGGTAACTTGACTTAAAGTGCCCTCTGGCATATGGCTTGCGTTTAAGCCTGCACTTTACTTGACTCTGTTTTGGATGGCTGAACAACAGTTCACCCTCACAGAGGTTCACTCACTAGGAATTACAAAAACTGAAGCTCAGCACACAGGCCAGAGCTTACATAGAGCTGAGGGGAGTGGGGTCAGCCACACGTAAGATCAGTGACTGCATGCAACAAGTCAAGATGAGGTCTCTGAGAAATAAATGCAATTTGGTACAAAAAGAAATTGCATGCATTGTACATTCTTGAACACATTACTAGTGTTTTATCTCTCTCCCTTTCTCTTTTACACATACACAAAAGTCAGAGACCAAGTGCTTGTGCCTTCATGTAAACTGGAAGTTTCAGAATGTGGAAACATTTTAAAATGAAAGTAGATCTGACATAGAAAATGAAAAAGTTCAATTTCTGCACTATTTCCATGCAAGCAAAGTGAATCAAATTAAATGCACTGACTCTTTTGTATAAAAGGTCAGATTTGAAGTTGTATCCTTCCACTGAAATAACATTCACATGACACAGATGGATTTCATCTACTCATTAAAGGCCTGTTGAAGTCAGTTAACTTGCTGACATTGTTCACCTGTCAGAAATATAGCAGAGCCAGAATATTGCTGACCAAGGAGCAATGTGATAGAAAATGCCAGTGCTAAGCGAAAGTGTCAGATGTCAAATATGTATTCTAGCAAAGAAGCAAAGTTGTTGTTTTTTTGTTAGTTTACTAAGGTTGAAAGCAACTTGAAAGATACAGAATTTGCCGCATACATAACACCTGGATGGGGTAGAAGGAGCCATTTCAATATTTTACACTGGATGATGGAAGGTTAAAAGCTATTTATTGATTTCAAATTATAAAAGTATATATGTGTGAAGATGAATGCGGTAGAGAATGATAAGGCAGTGGAACAGGAAATTACATTTCCTCTAATGACCACTTGAGGCTGAGTTAACGTACGTCCATAGAGCACTGTGTTAAAAAGGCCAAAAAGCATGTTTACAATGTGGGAAAGAAAAAAAAAACACTTTTGGTCTCTATGGTGAGTTTTCTTCTTCAGCCAAGCGACTGTATGGGTGTATATTTTCTTTTTATAACTTCATAATTCATTGATTTGGATGCTGTTGATACTCAAATTTAAAATTGCAGCCACTTTGTTTGATACATGCTGTCAGTTACGCATGGATGTAACTGACAGCTGTCAGCTAGACTTCACTTACATTAATTACTGCACTTTGTGATCACGGTTATGCTGGTGGTGTCGTTTGAGGCGTTTTGATGGAACCATCTAAATCATCTCTGCACATTGGAAGGAGTAAACAGGTGCACTGGAGGAAAAATGTCCCACACTTACTTTACTTATTTTACTTGGTTGCATTTTACTCTGCAACCAAGATTGTTCATATTAGCTGATAGCTAATTAGCAAAATCTAAACACTATGTTAAGGCATCAATGTGATTAATCCAGAAACCAATATTTTATATGCAAAGCGTAATTTCATCATAGGATAAAGTTCGACTGAAACCAATCATGCTTTCTTTACACTTTATACTTTCTTCAGTGCCTCCATCAGGATTGAAGCAAACATTTCAGCGGCAACAAGATTTCAAGTTTATTGCACACAGTTACAAGAATTTGGGGAGTGCCATCTACTGTGTTCCCTGGTATGACTGAAGCATAAGAGTCAAGTTTCTTGTTTGTTAAATGTGCCTTTGTAAGCCATAATTGGAATTATCGATGGTTATTGGTTTTCCAAATACACCAAGTAGTCCCTGTCTTTCATATGGTGGCAACTAAAGAGATACTAAAATAGCACTTGTAACGTGGGGTGTACTCAGTGGTTGAGAGGAGTGGTAGAAACACTAAGCAGGACCGTCAGAAAAACCCCCGACCACACTGGTACTGGGAATTGCACAGTGAATTCCTTTAATGCACAGTCTCTTCATCAACCTTACAAGGTCCACTTGAATCAGGGCTGCAAAGCCTCACTGACGATGTGCATCAGTGGGTTCCTTAGTCTGTCCTCACTCTGGACACTTGCAGTTGTCACACATGGAAATCAAACGTGTGATAAGCTACAGGATTCAGACACAAGTGTAACTTATAAATACATGAATACATGTATACATCCATTTTATTAAACAATCAGAGAGAAAGAAAAAGAGCGAGAGTGCAGGGCAGACAGAAAGGTGACAGTCTCATGTGGATACCCTGCTATACACTGACTTTCAGCTTGAATTGTTTGTGGATATATTACTGACTTTAATTCCATAAAATCATCACATTCTCTGTCAGATTAAGGTCAACTATTGAACGGTGTATATTTTAATGCAAAGGCTTTAAAACCAAGTCAAAGCTGAAAGTACTAACACCACTAATGTCACAAAACTTTGCCAACATGTGGCCAACAGTAATGCTTCAATGTTCTTTGTTATTAAACATTTGCACATAAATAAGTGACATAATATTCAGTGCTTACTGTTAAAAGTTTACTCTTTGGCCACTTGCCGTTTTTTTTTTTTTAATTATCCACAGCCACCGCCGCTCTATGAATCCTAGGATAGGTTGGGCCACGAACGATGCACCTGACCCATCCTTCAAATCTGGGGAAATGAAGGACGCATTTGTCGGCCACATTTGGAGCAGCCTTTGAATTGGGACAGCCTTCGTCGTGTCGCTGTGACGTAATTGGCCTTCAAATGCATGAAGACATGATTTCTTAAAAAACCTGTACCGTAACGGAAAAAAAAAAACATTATTGTGCCAGATAGGAATGATTTTCTACTGTGAGCTGTTTCATACACACTGGGAACAGAATAAAAGCACATGGGTGGATATCTTCCTCTAAGGGTAGAGTTATGTATTTTTCCTGCTGTGAACAAAAACTGCCTCCCCTGGATGTAGCAGCTAAATGACTGCTAATGCTCAAGCTGTCCCTCTCCTTAGCAAGAAAAACAATAAGTCCTACACAGTGGCTCCCCGAGCTCTCACTTCTGTGATCACCATTGGAGAAGAAGAAAGCCTCACAGAGGATCACAGTGCAACTTTGCTTTCTGTATAAGGCTGGTTTGATGTTGCAAATTATACATTCTTCAAACACTCGCCCCTCTCAATACATCACAGCCGCAGGGCATTCACTGTGAAACATGAACACATGGAAGAGGAGGGACTGTGCTACGTTTAGTTAGGAGACATCCCCTGCACCGTTTGGTGATGAATGTTTGAGAAATGTTGCAAAGCTGTGAGAGATGAGGAGAGCCCTCACAACAGCTTGGAGGTAATTTTGACTTTTGTCCATGTTTTGGATCCAGTGTTGCTGTTAATGGATACTGCAAAGCTGCTCTTTGGAGGCATAAAAGTACTTTCACTGGAAAGGTTTACCACCAAGAATAGGCAGCAGAAATAGACTGAAGAAGAAAGTTGGCCTTTAACTTAAATAATTCAGGTGTTCTGCTGATGTTCTGTTGTGTTTTTCTAAAACCAGTGCAAACCTTCATTGAGAGTCAACATCTTCACAGTTAGTAAGGACGATGGGTAAGATTGCCTGCAGATGCTTTGAATAATTCTAATATTATAACCCTATATCTTAAATTAACTCCCATAATTACAGCAAAGCAACGCTGATGTAACAATATAGTTTGTCATTTTTCATTCTAATTACGCTTGCTTCATTTTCTCCACTACCTCTACAATCACATTCCTCTTAATTAGTTTACGTCTGTCACACTGAGAGCATGATGGTAAAACACTGCATTGCTAGGAATGGCATTGGTGTAGATTTCTTTTTGACACATTAAGCAGGGGGTCTGGAGATTTTCACCCAGCCAATTTTAAACAACAGAAACTTCATTTCCTGCATTCCTGCAGGATTTTTTATACACCAATTTGTAGTTTTCCTGCATCTAAGGCAGTGATGGTGGTGAGCACTGCTGCCTCACTGAAACAAGGTTTTTATTTAAACACAGGGCCCTCTACTACCAACAGAATACAGACATACAGTATCGTTCAAAATAATAGCAGTACAATGTGACTAACCACAATAATCCAGGTTTTCAGTATATTTTTTATTGCGACATGGCAAACAAGTTACCAGTAGGTGCAGTAGATTCTCAGAAAACAAACAAGACCCAGCATTCATGATACGCACGCTCTTAACCTCCTAGGACCTGCATCCACATATGTGGAGGTCACATTTTGGGTTGTTTAACCCAAAATACAACATTTTGTTCTACAAGGGCCTGATATCATCTTATGAGGACATTATGCTGCCACTGTTCAATCAAAATTTAAAAAGAATGTGATTTGGACAAAATAGTTTTGAGTTTGTAGAGTCAACAGCAGACACTGCTATTTTTCTGAACACACCCCTTTCAACTAATTGCCCAATTGCACAGCCTTA
>VURO01045588.1:0-49952 GCA_015108175.1 Pelvicachromis taeniatus | reverse complement strand
AGTGAACACCTCAGGCAGCAGAAACCCGAGAAAGAGGAGGAAGAGGAGGAACCATCATGGAAGGATAAGCCCCTGCATGGCAGATAGAGGAAGTGGCTGACATCCAGAAATCCTACCAATGGCTGGACAAAGCTGGACTGAAAGACAGCACAGAGGCACTAATCATGGCAGCACAGGAACAAGCCCTAAGTACAAGATCCATAGAGGCTGGGATCTACCACACCAGGCAAGACCCAAGGTGCAGGCTGTGTAAAGATGCCCCTGAGACAATCCTGCGCATAACAGCAGGATGCAAGATGCTAGCAGGCAGGGCATACATGGAACGCCATAACCAAGTGGCCGGCATAGTATACAGAAACATCTGTGCCGAGTACGGCCTGGAAGTCCCGAGGTCAAGATGGGAGACACCACCAAGGGTGGTGGAGAATGACCGAGCCAAGATCCTGTGGGACTTCCAGGTACAGACGGACAAAATGGTGGTGGCCAACCAACCGGACATAGTGGTGGTAGATAAACAGAAGAAAACGGCCGCAGTGATAGACATAGCGGTTCCAAATGACAGCAACATCAGGAAGAAGGAACATGAGAAGCTTGAGAAATACCAAGGGCTCAGGGAAGAGCTCAAGAAGATGTGGAGGATGAAGGTAACAGTGGTCCCAGTGGTAATCAGAGCACTTGGTGCGGTGACTCCCAAGCTAGGAGAGCGGCTCCAGCAGATCCCAGGAATAACATCGGAGATCTCTGTCCAGAAGAGCGCAGTCTTAAGAACAGCTAAGATACTGCGCAGGACCCTCAAGCTCCCAGGCCTCTGGTAGAGGACCCGAGCTTGAAGGATAGACCGCCCGCAGGGGTGAGTGGGAAATTTACACACACATATATATATACATATATAGCATATGTCAGATACATTATTATAGGATATTTTAACATTTTGCACACAAATGGATCAAGGACCAACAAATAGCCCTGGGAACGCATACACATGCACCTGGTGCTGATTTGTCTCACAATCAATCCGGACCAAATGATGCTACAGAAGGATCTGTCAGCAAGCCCCATCTGTACACTCCCACACAGTCACGAAAAGACTAATCAGTAATAAGTGAAGACACATGTGTGAGCACTGCATGCTTGCGTAGGCTTGCTTGGATGTCACCACGGGGCTCCAACTGGCCAAAACAAAAGCAGCATGGCACCATCTTGTGGCTGTATTCTGTTACTTCCTCATATGCAAGCCAAGTTTGCAACCCCCCCGAAATATATCCATATATATAAAAACACAGGCAGTTTCCCCAGAAATTGTACTTTAGGTTTAAAATAAAATTGTGCTATTTAACAGTGGAATATGCAGTAAATTTGCACGCTAACAATGCTTCATTTATATGATATTTAATATTTAGACATGGGGCAACAGCCATTTTTACAGCACATTTTGCATAATTTATCAATACCTCCTGTATACAATCACAAAACCATGACATTAGATTTCTTTTTTTCTGTTTACTTACAAGTGAAAAACCAGACAGGTTTTACACGCATACTCTTTGTACAGTCAGCATACATCATTAATTATAAGTTTTCTTCATAACTTCCCCCTCTGTAACATTTGTTCTATATCTCTCGCTACACCATTCTTGTTTTTTCTTTAATAATATCTGGACACAAAAATAGTATGAACCACCAACGAAACATGCAACATCCAGTGTGAGCACATTTAAAATTCTCCTGCAACTACTTGAGTTGTTAAGATAGACTTCTGTGTTAGACTCTGGTAAACTTTTAGTGTTTGGTGTAAAGGGTCTGGTAAATCTGGGTCCCTATAAACAGACAGAAGCTCTTCCCTCGGTCTATCCACTGTACAGTGATCCAGGGAGAAACAACTCCCTGTTACTTCTAAGATCAAGCAACTTTTTTTGTTGTTGTTTTGTTTTGACTGCTAAAAGACCTATTGCTTCCCCAAACCCCAGTATAAAAAAACTATTTATTTACAAGGTTGAAGATAGAGATGGCATCTGGGTGTGTGTATAATTCATTGTGTGTTATGAGAAATTTTTAGATATTTTAGACAGATAACATGTAAAGGAAGGGATACTGCATTGGAGCTAATGACATGCATGGACTTGGCATGAAGATGCTACACACACACACACACAAGCACAAGGATAGAAAGTTAAGAAAAGCAACCAAAAACGCACGTTGCACCTTACGTTTCAGGTGTGTAGTCCACTGATTACAAGGTTTTCTTCAGTTGTTTTTTTGTTTGTTTGTTTGTTTGTTTTTTGGTAATTCATACACTTACTGGAAAATGAAACAATTCAAAGGGGGAGTGCAAAACAACAATAGGAATCATGAGTAGGTTTGTTTGATTTTCTTCCTTTGATTTATAGCTACGTGGAGTTGGCATGTGAGCGTGTGTCCGTGCACAAGGGCAAAAAAGTTGGTTCTCTGAGTTTCAGGCCCCTCTAAATATTGTAAACAAGCACTACATAGTGTATAAAAACAAAATTTCTCTGTACATCTGATATGTACTGTAAACAAATATAATACAACATATGACATTGTCTCACAGGCAATAAATAAAGATTCATATAGCAATACAAATATCACATGGTAAATAAAAAAAACAAAAAAACAACAACAACAAATCATATTAAAGCAGTAACCATTTCGTGGAGGACATGAAAACACGGCAGTGCAAAATAAACTGAAATGCTTCCTCTCAAACCAAGTGTCATATTTCTGGCAAGTCAGGGTGAAGTTATTTACGCGATATAGTAGATGTTGCATAGAAATCACTCGGATATATCACTGAAAATGTTAAATGAACCAGTCTTCCAGTCTTTTGACACGTGTACACAGCAAACAGGAGGACCTTTCTCATGAAATAATGGGCATAATAGGCGTTTAAAGAAGTGTGCGTGGAGGTGGGGCGAAACATCATCATGCTACTGTTACAGCATCGCGTCATGGGATGTTAACTCCAGGTAGTTCCTGGTCTATAGTTTCTCACTTCCCAATAAATAAATAAATAAATAAATAAATAAATAAATAAATTAGCAGGGTGATGATGTTAGTTTTACATTCTAAGCAGAAAAAGTGCAAAATACCACAAAAGCGAGTGTCGTCGAGTTGACCGCCCTTACGAACAAAAGCAAGACTGATGTAAGACTTCTAATGTGCTCCAATCTTACATGGAAAAAGAGGAAATGCGTAACTCTCATATAGTAAACGTCTCACATTCTAAGGGGCGTCATGAATAAATAAAACTTCTATGCCACAATCATTAAGACTTGATTGTCTGTGATAAAGATATCTCTATATATCTATCTATCTATATATGTAGAATAATGTCCGGCTATGACACTTCACTATGTACAAAGTGAACCTTGGAGGTGTTTGTTTGTTTTTTTGTGAACATGTGGCACTGCATACCAAATAGATAGACCCATGCGCACAACATATAATGTCCAATTTGATATATATTAATATTGATGCTATATCAAACAATAGTCATCATTGGATAACATCAGGGAAAAATCCGATTAAAAGGGTAGGGAACAAGTAGTTTTTGTTAATAAAGTCAAAAACATGCTTGCTATATATTTTTTCTTGTATTGAACTGGAATGCTAGGTAGTGTAATATAAAATATACTTCCTTCCCAGAATAGATTGTTAAAGTACTTCAATAATTGAGAAGAAGACAAATCATAGAACTCTACGCCAATATCATAATACAAAAATAAATAAGAGGTCTCTACAGCAGAGTCTTTACTATTTCATTCCCAAAACGCTTTGTAAATCAATACAATCCTGCTGATCATAATAAAGCAAGGGTGAGTGCCCCATTTAAAGAACATTTAATGGATAAAACATCAAAATAAATAAATTAGAATCTATAAGTGTGTCCATTCCCTGTATCTATTAGATTTGAAGTTCTATGTGAATGACTGTGTGCAATGTCGTGAGCATGTGTGTGTTTGTGAGTTAAAGTGTATAATACCTGGTTGATTCTGCACTTGACTGCTGAACTCAGCACCTGTGTTCTTCTTCTAAGTCCTGGCTAGACTGCTGTACACTGTATGTCCTGTAAACATGTGTTTATTTCCTGTAAACACATAAAGGTTTCCTCCAAACTTTTCACATAATCAGAGCAGAAATCATAATTTGCTGAAAGCATTTTCCAAATGCAAGCTATGCGAGCCCTGAAACGAAAGTTGAAGAAAAAAATCCCCCCTCTTCCCGTGCCCAGACCTTCCAGAAGACTGGATCAGCGTTACAGATGTGGAACCCAGATGTCAGAAACCTGTTTTCCTCTTAAGCTTATTTCTTTTAGATTGAGTCTCCTCCTATGAGTGGATCTGGGCGCTGCTGGCAAGCAGCTTGTGCCAGCTCACCACTCGCTTGCGTAAGTCAACTTTATCCAGCCACACGTAGGCCTCGCCTATTAAGGTCTTCTTCACAAACTTGCCACCGTTGGACACCAGGAATAGCTGGAAAGAACAAAAGGCAGCAGATTTGTGAATACTTAATGAGATGTTAATGTGGCATGTGATTGTGAACATACACTGTGTGTGGATTACCTGTATCGCATGTCCGGTGGGGTTCATGCAGAAGCGGAAGGTCTCATTAAAGGATGGCTCACGGTCGTGGCGACAAACTCTGGTCTTCTTCTTGATGATCCTTTTCTGGGTGGCGATATTCACCACGTAGAGCTTCACATAAAGATCTGTGGACAGAAACAAAACAAAACAAAGTATGCGATTTATCTGAGTGCGACTTTGACAGAGTGGACAGGTTGGAGCACATTTGCAGGAAAATTTCTTTCTATAATCATTAATCTTAGGTATTTTTAAAAAGGATTATTTAGTTCTGTCCTATTTCTCCACGTAGGATTAGGGATTAAGAACATATAACTTTAATATCTTTTTATTAGTGCAATAAATGCCTGTTTTTAGTTTCCAGCTCTTAAATAAAGGCTTGATCCTTTCCTTCTGTACCATGTTTCAGTAGTTAAGTAGATAGCTTTTAAATAATTTCCCATTCCCCTCTGACAGTTGTTTCTTGGAACCTGCTTTTAGTTTCACTTCCCTTCGTTTCTCATTACGTTACCCACCTGTGTCCACTTCCCTGATTACGCCTTGGTGTATAAATAGCCATGCCTTGCCTTTATTTTTGCCTCAGCATCTGATCTATTTCATAGTGTGGTTCACTTGCATATTTCTGTGATTACTTTGGATTCCTGATGGTTTGTTTTGGACTTTGTGTTCTTTATATCAGTGTAATAAGACGGCTTTTGTTCATTCAATCTGCCTTTCTCCAAATCCTGACACTGGGTGTCTATAGCGAACAGAACTGCACTGAAAACTATACTTTTATATAACATATAAATAGTTTATATAACTGTCATAACTATAAAGTGTTACCATTATGAAACACAGAGCCAGATTCTGTACTGCAGAGCGACTGTGTATTCTCAGCTGAAATAAAGCCTTGTGTGCAGGTCCCATCTGGTAGCAAATGCAAATCAAGCAAGTGCCCGGCAGCTTGGGTATTAAGGAAGTAAATACTACAAGCAGAGGCAGTGTGGGCAACAATCTGCATTTTATAAGCAGAAAAATTCATGTAATTGTGCTGTATAACTCCCGACACATTTATCCAACGTGTCTAAATAACAATGCACAGAACAATCTTTAAAGGCTAGGGTAATTTGTATTTTTTTTAACATAGATTTTGTTTTCAATTAAAGGGAGTTACATACTGCATATATGCTACTACTTGAAATGCACAGTTTTTGTCCAAAATAACTCATAAATGGCACATCCCACTGCATATTTGCCCAGGCCTATGTGTCATTAGTGAGCCTTTCCATTATTTTTTTTAGCCTTACACATATACAGCACATATTACTTAAGGGTTAAATGCTCTACTGGGAAACGTGGGCTGAGAAACACTTTATTGCAACACCAGTTGATCTGCTGCAATAAAACTGGCAAACATTTGAAGGGAAGCTAGATGCCAGAACACATATTTGTGTGGGCCAGCTGTTAAATGTAATATAATTTATGTGTATCATGGAAACTCTGTAAATATACTTTTTCCTCTCTTTCAGCTTCTTCTTTCTAAAACGCAATTCTTGACAGATTGGATGTCAATAAGTGATATGTCACCACAGTAGGTTGCACTTTAGCTTGGCATTGGTTCAGTCATGTGCATAGATCCGGGATTTTCAGTTACCAGGCAGGTGATCTGGAGTCTTGAACTTGTAGGTGATGTTACGACACTGAAGAATCTCAAGGACCAGGTGTTCACCTTCCGTCTTCATTTCCTTCTTCAAAGCGATCTTTATCTCTCCCATTACCTGGGTCTTACCTAAATACATACACACATGTATTTTGCTAAATTTGCACTAGTTAAGTCAACCTTATTTATGTGGCACATTATAAAACAACAGAAGTTGACTCAAAATGCTTTCCAGACACCACCTAACAAAGGTAAAAAAGAAAAAAGTAAAATAAAAGGAATAGGATGCATTCACAGTGAGCTTCACCAAACTATTAGAGACCTCAAGTTGAAAGCTACTGAAAATAGGAAGGGCTTTAGAGCTAATTTAAGAAAAAAAAGGATGGGTATAAGCTCAATTATTACAATTATTTAAAATGTGACATGTTTCAAAGCGGCTGCACACTGCAGAGCACAAAGTGTGTGAATGCGATGACTAATATCAGACATGGTCTGCAGGCAATCATATTTATTGATTTAACAAGGACGAGGAGACGTTATGATGAGCTGTGCCTGGCCTCTAGTTGCCTTGGCAACTGAATGGAAGTGGCAGTTGTGAAAGCTGGGTCAACAAGTCCCTGGCAAATGGTAAATGTAGGCTGCGTGTAAGTGCACTTTTATTACTCATGTTGTGGGGACATAAATCTGTTCACACAGTTACATTGTGGGGAAGCAGCTCCCTTCTTGGGACAATAACATAAATCTTTACAATTTAGGATGAAGTCTGGGGTTTAAAGTTGACTATATATAATCCTATATAGGCAGGGATTAGGGTAAATCTTCAATAGATGTGATGTCTTCTGAAGTGATGAAAAGTGAGAAATCCAGTGACACAAAAAAGACTGAGCGCAGATGGTGAAACAATAAAAAGATGACATAAGAGTAAAAAAGGTCTATTTTGTATTTGCACTTTTTTGCAAATACATAATTACAGTGTCATAATTACAGTGGGTTGTGTCGTAAGTCAGATTACAACATCACAAAGAAGGAGAAGAAATGATCAAATAGACCAATAGAGTTGACTGCTGGATGAGAAACTATTGTGTGCAGATATAAAATATATACACTCCCCAGCAACTTTGTTAGGTACACCTGTCCAACTGCTCACACATACAAACATCTAATTAGCCAATCACATGGTAAAGGACAACCTGCTGAAGTTGAAACTGAGCAACAGGAATGGAGAAGATAGGGGATTTGCATGTCTCTGAATGTGGCGTGGTTGCTGGTGCCAGACAGGCCCGTCTGAGTGGCTTAGATCTACTGGGATTTTCCCACACAAACATCTCTAGGATTTACAGAAAATGGCCTGAAAAGGAGAAAATACCCAGTGAGCGGCAATTCTTTGGGAAAAAAGCTTGTTGACTCCAGAAGTCAGAGGACAATGCCCAGACTGCTTTAAGCTGATAGTTAGGGCACCAATAACTCAAACAACCACTTGTTACAACCAAGGTATGCAGAAGAGCATCTCTGAAAGCACAACACATCCAACACTAAAGGAGATGGGTTACAGCAGAAGTCTCCAACTCCAGGCCTTGAGAGCCGGTGTCCTGCAGGTTTTAGATTTGTCCTTGATCCACCACAGCTGATTTAAATGGTTAAACCACCTCCTCAACATGTCTTGAAGTTCTCCAGAGGCCTGCTAATGAAGTAATCCTTTGATTCAGGTGTCCTGACCCAGGGTGTTATCTAAAACCTGCAGGACGCCGACCCTCGAGGCCTGGAGTTGGAGACCCCATGTGTTACAGCATCAGAAGAACATAGCGAGTGCCACTCAGCTGTCAGCTAAGAACCAGAACCCGAGGCTACAATTTGTACACAATTGGACAAAAGATTGGAAAAATATTGCCTAATGTGACTGGTGTGTCTTGATGTCTGCTGCAACATCAGAATTTGGCATAATCAAGATAAAAGTATGGATGTATGGATGGATGTGTGTGGTTATATCAGTGGTTCAGGCTGATGTGGTGTAAGGGGATTTTTCTTGGTACACTTTGAGCCCCTTAATACCACGTGAGTCTTATTTAAATGCAGCAACTTACCTGACAATAGCTGCCTACATTGTCCACCCCTTTATGGCACATAAAGGGACTAGTTTAAAGGTTGGCAATGCAAACTTCAGGAGCCACTTGTTAATTGCACTCGTAGATAATCATGTCATGAATGTTGCGGCGTTGTTTTTTTAACGTTTTGTTGATTTTTAAACACTGATTGTAAAGAATACATCAAAAACACACACACACACACACAAAACCATTTACTGTATAATAGATACAAGCCCAACCTTCAGTGTCACTTTGTCCAAGTGATGATTTCATCACATCTGTGCCATTTGGGATCTTTCCACTGAGGAAGAGAAGAAAAAAAAAGTATCATTATTTAACTGCATAGCATATTACAAGGTAGTACAGTATATGTTTAGTACAGTGAGGAATATTTAAGCACTAAATTAACATTTTCAAAGGGCTAAAGTGCCACTCTTTGTGGGATAAATAAACTGACTCACAATCGGGGCACCTGGAAGATAGCACTGTCCACCTCGTTTGCTTCCGTTTCCTCGTCCAGTAGGCTGTAGGCGCTGCCGCTCAAGCCACTATCTAATGAGGCTGCTGTGACTGGGGCATCTCCGGATTTGTAGGTTGACCGAGCTGTGCATAGATATGACCACACCCATCACGACAAAGACAAAAAAAGAAAAATTGCCCCTTCCCCTCCTCGGTTGGTTCCAATAATTTAAAAAAAGAAGAAAAAAAAGAAAAAAAACACGGGCCAGGTAGCATTACTTAATATTTGCAGCACTGTAAATTTGCTATAAAACTTGAAAAATGTATGCTAAAGTCAAAGCACACGGGACTGGATCGCAATGAATAGCACACAAACACTGAAGACTAGCAAAGAGCACATGGACAGACATCTTTCTCTTAGCAAAGAAAAGACAGTAAAAAGTCACATTTCAAATTTAAAACTTAAAATGCACACATAAAACCAGAGCGATATCACGTGTATATGTTTATGCAGACTAAACAAGAGACATGAAGACTCCACTGACATCGTTAGTCGTCTATATGAAATAAGAACCGCGTTCCAATTCCTCAAGTTTAAGTGAAACTGCCTTATTGTGCATCAGTATCATATTTTCGGGACTTTAAAGAATGTTTATGACTGTCTCTTTATAATCTTTTTAACTGTTTAATGCAGGGTATTTTAGATGATTTTAAATGTTTTAGCTTTTTTGCTCTCAAACAGCCGATCAGGCAGTGTCATAAGAGTATGAATGAAGTAAGATGCGTGGAAGCGGTGCACAAGAGGATCCATGCCGACACATTTTTCTTTCAAGCCACTCAACACAACATCAATGCCGGATTGCAAAAAGCTCACTAATAACAGTTTAATGATGCAGCAGATTGGCAGTGGCAAAGTGTTAACGTTCATTGACTCATCTCACAATTGTGGATATTGACTTCCTGGTATTAGTGAACTGTGTTGGTGGCCTTCAAGAAAAGTGTGTGCATGAATCTGTGGTGATGTGGCTGAGTGCAACTTTCTCTCTATCTTCCTGTCTCTTTTATGAGCTTGTAATACTCCCCTCTTTCTTTCTGCAGGTGTGCGTTAGTAGTACTGCATCCTCTCTTTCTCTCACTCTCTCTTTCTCTCCTTGCTCCATCTGTGCTTCAGTCACACGACAGAGAGGAGACTCTTGGGCAAACTCTCACCTCCGGTGCTCTGCGGTCTCTCTTCTGACACGGCTTTCCTGAGGGTCAGGTGTCTGCCGTCTGCTCTGCTCCCTTTGGCCGACACAATCGATGGCAGGGAAGGCAGCCAGTCAGACTGGGCTCTCTGAATGGTGAGCACGCCCACTACGCTGTGTCTCTGGTGCCTCAGTGAGAGGCGGCCTCTTTGGCCTGGATGAGTTTAGTTTCACAGGCACGATGTCAAGGGGTCAACGCCGGGAAACAAAGGTCATGAAGTCGGAATTCAAATTGCAAGGAGGGAGGAGCAAGATGGAGATTCAGAGAGCGGTTTATCTTCATCATGGCAACCAGCTTGACTGTCAATCACATGCAGCCACAGTGTGCAGTGCCCCTCCCACATCACTAATGGGTGGGGCGTGCAGCATCTACTGAGGTGCATCGTGGGTCCAGTAGTTGTTTAAACAGACAAAAAAAAGGGTTGGGGGGGTGTAGCGGACTGCATGCACAGCCATCTCGGTGGAGGAGCTTCACAAAAGCTGGTCGTTGTTTGTTAACAAAAAAGGAAATTATAAAGAACTCAAAAAAAATAAAAATAAATAACAATAATAATAATAATAAAAATCAAAGTAAAAATCCAAAAAGGTAAATGGTATAAGGGAGGGGACTGCAACTGTCTTCAGTTTTAAAGTTGGATCAGTTAAAAAAATATTAATAAATTATTTAACTTCTAGCTGGCAGCAGATGTCATTTTCTGAATTCTGAAGAATTATTTTCCTGATGAACTGTCCTCTGTTACTGAACTGTTTTGAAACCATAAATTTCATAATTTGCTACTTTCATCATTAGAGCGAGCTGCTCTGACATTATCACCAAGCTAGTTTGAACATCTTGTGCAAATATGCTTTTTTCTGCTTCTGTTTATACTGTCATCTAAAACTTAAGCTAATGTCAGTCAAAATAAAAGCTAATATTATGTTTAACTCCATTAAAGTACATTTAAGCCTCTTTATTACATTTTTTTTTAAACACTAATAGGATATTAAATAGTTAGAACTGGATAATTATTAGCTAGCATTATGCCTATTTGGAAGGAGGTCAAAATTAGGAAAGGTCAAAGACAGTGTGCTACCTTGCAGGTGAGGTGCTGGCTGTTGACACTTGTGAATACATACAGAAGAGAAGCCATGAAAGGTTGACACACTGTGGATACAATGCTGAAGAGAACCAGAGAGCGTGAGGAGTGAGGGGAAACTAAGTAAGGAAACAGAAATAAAGGAACAGAAAAAAACCCCAACAAAAGGTAGAACAGATGAGTGCGAGGAGGCCATGCTGCGTGGGCTTTATTTGCGTCTTGGTTTACTTGGTTGGGGGCGTTGTGGCGGCTGCTGCTGTGACTGCTGTTGGGCATCGCCCGTTGCTACGGCAGCGCCTCCTCTGCTTCCACTGAGGCTTTCCTGATGGTGCTGTCGTGCGGCGCTTTTGCTGGAGCGTGAAGCGCCGTGTGAGCGAGAGTGTTGGCTGTGTCCGCGGCTGTGGCTTTGGCTCTGGCCCTCGGACGGGGAAGGCTTCGATGTGCCAGGACTACTGTGAGATTTCTCGATAGTGGGCACCTGTGTGTCTAAAACAACCAGATTCACCAAATTACCAAAAAAAAAAAGGCTGCCTTTTGCTTTTCTTAGTGGTTGTCACCTGTTGTGTACCACTGGTGAAGAACGAGCTGAATTACTGGCTAGTGAGATACTGAATCTAGCCAGTGTGCCTTATATTCTATCATGCTCATTAAATTTGATGTTACTTTGAGGTTATTTTTAAGTAGCATTCAAAGCCTTCCACGGCCACGTTGCCCTCTGTGTTGGAAGAAAGATAGAGGGAAGCTAAAGCAAGGCCTTTAAGCAGGGTGACATCATGGCAACCAAGAAAACAGACCACGAGAAAGCAAAAAGCATGAAGCGAAAGCTAGAATGGGTGCAAAAATGACCAGAGGAAGGTAGCAGTAATAAAGTGACAAGACTGGAAAGAGAAAATGGACAGAGGTAGAGACAGAGGTACAGAGAGCAGTGACAGGAAGAAAGCAAAAAAGAGAAAAGAAAGGGATAAAGAAGAACAGACTACAGAGACGAGGAAACAGCAGAGAGGCAGCAGAGGGTTGTTAGGGGAAGATGGTGATTAAGTCGAGCAGGTGAGGGGAATACATCGTGTCCTACCCTTGGCCGGATCTGGAAAGATCCCATGGCTTCGGCTCTTGATGACAGATGATTTTGGTGAATCCTGATTATCATGCGAGGAGCCAGTGGTTTTAGGGGAGGAGTGCTGTGAGGAGGGTTTAGAAGAACTGTGACGACCCTGGCCTGAGTGGGAGCGTCTGTGGTGGTCCCCCTCGCTCTGCTCCTTGAGAGGGAGCCACCGCGGGATGTTGTCCAGCTGGGCAGTGTTGGACAGATCAATAAGGACCTACAAGCAAATAGAAAAGTTTTAAAAGCTATAGAAAACCTTTATGGATTCAAATATGTATAAAATATACTATCAAAGGAGCTTACCTCCCCCAAGAAATCGTTAGAGGAGCCCTTGTCATAGTCCCAGACGCTCACCTCCAAAGTCTTCTTCTTAAGCTAAAATGTACACACAGTTCAAGAGTTCATAAAAAAGTTTAAAGCTAAAGTTAAAGTAGTTTCACGCCTTCAAGCAGCTGAAAAACGAATAGAAAAGGCGACAGAAGTTGGCAGTTTTGCTGTGATTGATACAGGCTCACTGAATCTAAAATGGGATCTAAACAGATATAATAAATCTCTGCGATACATCCATCTGCTCTGCTGAAAACCAGTGGCAATGATGACAGTTGGCATAGAAGCAATATGTTGTGCTGCAGTTTTTTGTCATTTTCAATCAGTTGAGGGCTTTCTTATTTGTCCATTCATATATTAACTATTACAGAGTTATAGGAAAAATGCAATTAAAACAACAGTGTAAGATAACAAAAACATTTTTGATTTTCGGAGCTCATTGTGTTTGTTTACATGTTGCTTGAGTCTATAGCCAGATTAAAATGCTAACAAGCTCATGATGAAGACACCTCCAGCTTATGATGTTATCATGCTGATACAATTGTGTTTGCTAAGAACCCCCCCAAAAAACATTTTAGCAAAACAAAACACTAGCACTAAGACAGTAATACCAATACCATGCGTGAATTATAGACTGTATATAAAAGAGGGACCTGCACCCAACCATTTAGAGCAGGGTGTCTGACTCTAGGCCTCAAGGGCCTACTTTGAAATGGAGATTTTGGTTTGCTGCTCGCTGTGTACCAAATTTCATGGCGAAATAGTGAGATTTGCCAAATGAGTCCACTAGGGCTCAAATGTGTTATACCTAGACACTGTTTAAGTGTAATCAAGTGTCTCTGACCACTCATTACCTGTTCCAGGTGGATGTTCTTATAGATGACAGTTTGGTTCCACTCAGGGTTGAGAGTCTTGCCTGCGTGTTTGGTCTTCCTCTTGTTTTCAGCACTGGGGGGAACACATCACAGCGACACACTTGGTCAACAGCATGTATGCAAATAACATGCATGTCAGTGAACCGCCACATTGTAGGGAGCAGAAGATACTGGAGTAGGGTACAATGTCACAGTAGAGGGAAAAGAATGAATGTGATGCACATTGTTGGATGGTAACAATGTTATGGGCCTATGTGCATGGATAGCAGGGTATGATGTCAGGGTGTGCTGCAAAAAAGTCCATTTTGATGCCCATCAAGTCATTTAGTTTCATAGAATTTTGATGAATTGAAAGAACAAATGTTTCAGGTCTCCAGTGAGAAGAAAAGCACAAATTGTGCCAATGACAAAAACAAACATAATCACCGTATACCAAAAAATGATTTCACCTACCCCGAGTTAAGATATTTCACATGAAAAAGTTTCGCTGGACATCAATAAATGACTTGTTGACATGGATACTTTTGCAGTGTGTAGGGTTTGAGTTCAGACTGTAGCATATGAGTAAGTTTGGAAGAGTTAGGTTGGAAAAGACAGGGACAATCTACTCTATACTGCACAACAATGGTATGAATTGGCCGTAGGGCAAAATAATAGTGTACACTGGATGTGGATGCAGGGTACTGAGGGTACATTATGATGTCAGGGCACAATGTAGGATATTACTAAGGGATTTTAATAACAAAACAGGGTCAAAATCTAGGGTATTGGGGCCGATGTTAGGGTTTCAAATTACATGGTTAGAAAGGAAAAACAGACCATCTACCAGAAAACACAACAGTTAGCTCTGAAAACAACACAGGGGACTATTAGTTTATATGAAGTAAGTAAAACAGATGGTTAAATAATAATATCTGGGGCATCCAAAGAGAGTATCATGAAATAATGGGTACTAAGGGAAATATATTCAGGTTGAAGGGAGTTAGTAGGACTGAACTAAGTGACTTTTATCAATAAACTTCTAGAGAGAAATTGACCTTGCTCTTTTGTTGCCTTAACCAAAGTGACAACCAATTATCAACCAAAACAGAACCAAAGTGCCAAAGTGGGCAAGTCACATACCTGGCATTCTGGACAACCATGACCTGACTGAGGGGGTCCAGCATGCATTAAATATAGAGAACAACATACAGAAACAATAGTCAGCGGGAGGGCGGGGGCGGGTCAAAAAGTGTCTGTGGACTGTGAGTACATTTGTTGGGAGGGGAGAATGAGTCTACACTTAGCTTAGGTTTAGCGTGTGATTTGTCAAGTGTGCGTTTTAGAAAGGGGCATGAACAGGAAGCTGCGGTGTGCTGCAGTGGTGGATAGAAATTGTGCTGTAGTGTGTACATGACTGCATGTATGTGTGCTGAGAGGACTCCCAGGTCACATAACGGATCTTGTGGCAACCGGAGTGGAACTCTGTCACTCACGAATCAGATTGTCCAGTCTAATTTATTTCTTGAAGTTTCTGCTGCAAAAGCTGAAGCCTCAACATTTTTTTTTTTAATGTAAAACAAAATAAAACTCACAGTTTTTTTTCTGGCTTCTAAGTATTGAGAAGCTGTTCCACGTAGTTGCCAGAAGACCTGTGATGCAACTGAAAAGCCTCTCTATGGATTGCAACTGGCATTGATAGCTGTGAGATTCCATGTATACACACACAGGGTATACACGAGTATGTGCACACATGCCTTTAAGTGTGCATGTTTCCATAACCACTTAAGTGGCCGTAGGGCTTGTGGCTGCCATTCTTTCAGTTTCTTTAGCATAGCCCCAATCCCATTCATAACTCACAGTGGCATCTGTGCATGAGTCAACCCGAAGGCGTGTGAGAGTGGCAGCTAAAAACCCCACAGCTATACAGTATATTATTACTTTTATCTGAAATGATCCTTGGAAAAAAAAAACACTCTCTCAAGGGACCTCATCTCATGCCGAAGAGAAGGTGGGAGAGTCAATTGCATTACTGTGCAATCACAGTGGGAAAGGGAGCAGTAGACTTAAGCAGGAGTCTGGATTGTATTGCAAGTAAATATGAGAGCTATTGATTTTGACTGCACTCACACCTACAGTAGAACACACATCAACAGGGGCAACTCAAGTGCCTCATTATATTTACATAATTTTTATGCCATTGGGGTGCAAAAAAACAAAGGGCTACTGAGTCTTGAAGTTACACTATGTCAAAAAAAAGACGACCTTATGCATAGTAGTACATAGGTGTTATGGAATTCATATCAGAAACATTCATGTGCTGCACATTGAATGATGTCATGATAAGCCAAAATCAATTGTACATCGATTTTAAAATGAATGGAAATTCAGTTAGTGCTTAACAGACTGGCTGTCTGTGTAGCCTAGATGGGAAAAAAAATCTTAGCTTGGATGCTGCTACTGCTTTTGAAAATCTGTATACTTAATTACTTGTTCTTGCTCTGAAATCCTTAAGATGTGCTTTCACTCTAAACACTACTAACTCACCCTCTCCCTGGCAGGAGATACACTTTAACGAATGGATCGGAGTAGCCATTGTTATCCCGCGGGGCAAGGTTTCTGGCCTGCAGGACGTGAACTATCAAGTTGCCAAGCTGCTTGTCATAGTGGATTTGAAGCTGCAAAAAGAAACACAACTGAATTACAATAGATTCAGCTGCATTTTAGAAGAGAAGCAATGTAAGTTTGGATTGTCTTGCATGTATCTAATTTTAGCAAAAAATAACACCCATCTACTCAAATTCTATACTCTTAGAATTAAATCTACACAAATTACAAATTTACAGCAATAGTTTTGTGTCACAAACCTGTATCTCTCCGGAGACAGGGTGGGATTGGCTCTTCGTTCCCTCTGAAATCTGTAAAAGATGAACACAACATGTTGAGACAGATGAAAGTGTAGGTGGAAACTTTGTGCGTACTGGTAGCTAATTATACTGTGGTGTACAGTGCTTTAGGCTAAACTGTGAAGTCTCAGAATCAGAGAATGTGTGCATCTGTTTCAGGGATCCCTTCAGATAATTTACATCATGTAAAAAAGACATATACTATTACCTAATTATAACTAATAAATAATTATGTTATACACATCTTAAATTCATACTGAGTTAGAAATAGATATATTGCTTATGAAATCAAAGACAACTACTATCAAAGGTTCTAAGAAAAAAGCTCTTCAGAAGCTCTCTGCAGATTTAGGCATAGCTTGAAAATAAACTTGCCCAGAATCTCAATATTGCGATCTTAATGGTGCTTACAGTGCAGCCAGGACAGTCAAAAGAAGACCACATACTTCCATCTCCATGGATTTACATGGAGAGAGCAAGCATCAATATGGTTGTGACACAGAGTCAGAAACAGCAAAGAAGAAAAGGAGGAGCTGGGGTGAAAATGGGAGCAAAGCAGCTTGCAGATTTGCAGCAACTGTAAGCTAAAAAAGCCTGTGTGAATAGCATGCCCTACGGTATCTGTGGATTTTGGCTGGGGTTGACATGTTTCCTTGCTACCTATAGCTTAAAGAATATGATATATAGCGTGCCTCTGAACTCGCCTTGCTGCTGTGACGTTTCTTGCTGACTGAGGGGGATCCTGGCTGACCGGGGCTGGAGGTTGCTGAAGTGGTGGCAGGCAGGCTGGAGGAGGAGGTGGACAGTGGAGCCTGCTGCTGTGACACTTTCTGCAGCTCTGCCGCTAGCTGCTTGGGATCAACACCTGGAGATCTGGGAGGTCTGTCACCTAGAAAGTTAACACATATGGCTATGAGTACAGATCATCATCACTGCACATAACAAACCAAAGGATCTTGACAATTATCTAGAGACCAAACCCTTTAGATCATCAGTATGGCTCTTCAACCCAATTCACTTCCAGGTCAAATTCAATAGAAAAGGAATGGAAAAGAAAACTTTTGACTGAATATTAAAGTGCCACAATAGAGAGAGCTCTGTGAAGACAATCTTATATTTCCAGAACTGTTCTGTGTAACAGACTGAGGAACTAGGCCACAGAAGAAAAAAAAAAAAAACATGATGATGATGATAAAAAAAAAGAGAGTTGAAGATAAAAAGCGATATGAGAAGAACGTCTGAAAATAACAAGAGTCAAAAGTTAATAGGGAAGTACTGAGGATGGAGGAAGCGGAGTGAGGAGGAATCAGTGAAATCAGCATGTTCCAGTTGAAATGACAATAACTTACCTTTGCTGTGCTCCTGGAAATCTAGGTGCTGGGAACCCTCAGTCTCTGCCAACATGTTGAGATCCCTGAAAGTTGGAAAAATTACATTTCATACAATTCTGAAAAGTGAAACTAAAGGGATTAATTGACGGGGAAAAAAGACAAGAAAAGGTACCAGAAAAGCCACGAAAACATCACTGAAATGGAGAAAAAAAATGATGTGACAATAGTTAACTGAAAACAGGACAGCAAAGCTAGTGATTATGACTAGCTTTTAAATATTAGACACGGGGCAACAGTAATGTCATGAAGAGGTTAAAATGATCCATCTTAAATATAAATAAAACACAAGAATGACACAGTCACCTTGGTGGGTTGAACAGAGTGCACGAGAGAAAGATTGCAAGTGAAACAGGTTATACTCACAGTCTGACACACACTTCTGCCTCATTACACGGCTGTCCAACGAGCCCTTGTACCTCTTCATAGGTTTTCCCCGCCAAAAGAAGACCATTCCACTCCAGGACCTGCATTCCTATATACAATTTGCACACCCAGAAGAGCAATCAATATTGATCCTGTATTTTCCCATACGCAGTGCTGCACAAACGCATCCCTCTAAATGAAAAAAAGGAATCAAAACGTAGCTCTTAAAATGATCAAATCATTAAAAGAATCAATCGCATTCATTTTAGTCCTAAGTTGCTAGTTAAGAGCAAGCAGAGTAAAAGGGACTTTTATAGGGAATATATAATTTACAGGACAAAATTTCTAATGTGATGCAATCAAATACAATTTTCTCCAACCTGCTTTAGCAGTGACAGATGTTTCCCAGGAAGGGATGATCATTTATATGTATGAAATAGCGCAGTGATATTCCACTCAGCACAGCAAACCCACCACATGCTCCAAAAACACACCCTGCCTGCTGGCAGGACTTACACGGATTGAAACAGCTCATCAGGAAGGTCCTCTGTTTTCGACGATACTCTCGAGCTGCGTGCATGAGTGACAGGAAAGCTAGAGTACGCTGTATTCCCACACTGGTATTATTCATCAACGCCCTTTAATTGTACATAGTTGCTTTTGGAGGTTGAATTTCAGCGATCAAACAAGCACCCATTCATACACACCCTGTTGAATCTGACAACATTTCTCCATATTCGCACCAGAGAGAGTGAAGCATCGTGTTCCCACTGGCAGAACCGAGCTACTTTGCAGCCATTCTGCTCGGTGTTGATGACAAGGTTATGGGTGTTATTATCGTTGAGCTGTCTGCCTAACAGCACCACAGATGTACCTTGAACCTTGGACTACAGCAACCGCTAACAGTTTTTTTTTTCTGTGTTAGAATAAAATGCATGACACAAGTACTCTGTAGGATGTTGTTGAATCCTCTGGCCTTTGACTTAAAGAACATTTTCAGCATCATATCTTTAGCTTTTCATGGCACTGTTCTCTCTGGAACCTTTTACAATGTGCTTACAAAGAAGTGGAGAGCGTTAATGCAAAATAAAGCAGCCATGTACTAAAATAAAAAGGAAACAGGGGACATAAACAAGAGGAGAAAAGTGATCATGCGCATGTGCACACAAACACATCCTCAGAGTACAGGCAGATGGATTATACACGTCTAAACTGTCCAAACTCAAGCTTTACCGATTGTCTGACACCCTTAATGTGAGTATGACTAGGAGGATGATAGAGTTAACTGATCTCATACTCCTCCTTGTAAAAATCAATAATACACAAAACAAGCAATGTATTGTTAAAAAAGGTCATACCTGTGGATTAATAGAATAGAATAGAATAAACCTTTATTATCCCACGAATGAGAAATTTGGGTGTTACACAGCTCTTATAGCAAGGGGAACATAAGTATAGAAGGGGGGACACAAAGTGGTCTTATATACATAAGCAACTGAAGTTCCTATATACAAGTAACAATGTACAGAAATATGTATAACAAATTGTATGGAGACAGGTATAGAATGTACAGAGATAGTGCGTAGAATGTACAGTGGGATAACCATGTTAAACTGTGTTATAGAGTCTGACAGCTGCTGGTAGGAATGACCTAAAAAAAACAAACTATAAACTAAAAAAAACTAAAAACTATAATATAATGATTTGTATTTTAGAACAGTCATCAAATAATACAACACAGTTTTTAATAAAATAACTCTGCTATCATGACACAGCCATTAGGTTCCATCTCCATTCCAATTAGTCAAAAGGTGAAAAATAATAATAAAATAATACAAATATAACTGCTGGTTTAAGCACTCTACACCCATAAGCTTCGTGTTTTTGGTTCTCATCTCTCATGACCAAATGTGAGTCATGGCACATCGCCTGCAGGTGATAAACTAAATGCAAATGAAGAGCTATTTTTGTAGTCTCCCTGTTTCTCTAACTCTAACTACACGTTCAATTCTGTCAGTCTGTCAGCTGCGAACGACCGCAGATGTACATGCACCCAAATTACACGCATAAAGAATGGGTTTGTTTAATATGCTTGTTGAATTTTATATGAGAAGACCGACACATATTGTATCTTAATTTGGCTTTGTACGATGCCTGGTGGTACCTCTTAACTGTATGACAGAAGACCACTGAGTTATCAGTCACATTGTAGTTACACTCTATTTACCCTGAATAATTTCAATTCTATACTTTAGTTTTTCACAATAGGAGATTTAATTAGATAAAAGAACTTACCTTCAAGAATCTTTCCCGTTTGTTCTGCCGCTCCACCAGGTAAGACTTTGGCAACATATGCTCCAATGTCTCCATTGCTACCAGGAACCTCTTTTCCTCCGACCACTCGGATACCCAGACCATTTCCTGTTAATGCCCCAAAAGAAAGACTGGTGAATGTTTATGGTAGTAGTAGCCCACAGTCTATAATAACTATTCACAACTATAATTCAATATCTAATTTCTTTTGTATGACTGTACACAAAAATAAACTCACCAAAACAGCCAAATAACATAAAAGTGTGACTATTGCTGTAGAAAGACAAATGCACCGACTACAGATTCAGACAAACAAAAACAAGAAGACTGTATAAAAGACATAGTTCCTAGGTCTAAAAAGTGCCTTAAACCTGAATTCTTTTTAATGGCCACAAGGGGACAATGCCTATGGTTTCAAAAAAGGGAACAGTGCTTTTGAGTTTGAGTCTCAGTCACTTGTTTTGAACCATATTTAATAAAGAATTAGGTCCATTTTGTATATCCCTGTCATACCATGTTCCAGAACTGAGGATTATTAGGAATAAGCTCATTGGCTAACTACTTGTGATATTCACAAGTCAACACCCAATGAGCATGCAGTGGGAGTCTGGTTGTTAAATGCCTTGTCTGGCTTTAAAAGACCAACATGAAAATCCTCATCTCAAGGCTACTATGGAGACTGTACAACCAATGAGTGAGGTAGCTATGCCCATGTTTTATACTGTCTATGGTCAAAATAGAATTAAGCCTGTAATTGATATTTTTGGATCTTGATCATTTTGAAGTTATTAAGGAAATTTTTTCAGAGATAAACAGGTAAAATGTACCTGAGTCATTGGAGTAGATAAAGTGGGAGTGGTATACAATAGAAGTAAAAAGCTAGGGAGATATGGCCATAACTAGCCATAGCTAAAGCTAAAGCTCAGTATAGCATACTTGCTGCAACCAAACTTTGACTGAAAAATATGCGCTTTGATGTAGTCTGTGAAACTTAATTATTTGCCACAACTAAATTACTAGAAGCTTTCAGTTAAATTTTAGGTAAAATTTACCTAAAAATTTAACTATAAATTTAAGCTTAATAGCTTAAGCTTAATAGCTTAAATTTATATGGTTATTTAAATCACAGTCTTAAAGAAATGTGTGCATCATTTTGTTTGTAGGTTTTCTGAGCGTGCAGCAGCAGTTTAGGTCACGCGTAGGTTTCATGGCAGCACACTGTCTTTCTGTTACTTAAGACTGTTTGCCAGTTTAAACCACTACCCCTGTATTGATTTTCTCTGCCCACATAAAGAGGCTTTCAATTACACAAAACCAGAAACCTTACTAATTTTGAACCATGAAACCGTTTTTTATGGTTATAGAAGCCAGAATAAAAACATTGCAGCAAAATTACTCAGTTCAGCACTGGTAGTAAACAAAACGCTTCCTTTATGGGCTGCTTCTTAATTGCATAAGATAATCCTGAATGTGAGGGATACGCCATTTTGAGCATGGCAATGATTGATGAGCGTGGAGGGGAGCCAAATCGAAAGGGAAGCCAGGAAATGAAATGCCAGCCTGCTTTGAGCCCGGAAGAGTTGTGTGATGCAACATATAGGCTAGGAAAGTGACTTGCTAGTTTGCTGAGATTTGGCTTGAATATTAAGTAGCATGCATTAAGCTAACTAGTCGTGCTCTGTAAACGCAAATAGATCTATGTTAATGTTTATATTTTGTTGTCTAATCTTTGTCAAAATTTTTATTTAATTCATTTTATAACATTCTTATTCCTAATTATATCATTCATAGTAATTGAAAAGAAACAAACTTATATGTGATGCAGTCCTGACTGAATGTACAGCAGTCAATAACACATGAACGTACATGCCTTTCTGACTGTATAGTCAAGTCAGTCAGCCATTAACATGCTGCTGCTGTAAACTATTACTTTACCTGAGACACTGCGGTCTTTCGGATCCCTCTGCAGTTTGACCCTGAGGTGAGGGAAGGGGTAGTATGGACCTTTTCCCTATGGCCCATACACAATGGTAAGACGTTAAGTGCCTTGTGCTACTGTACAAAAAGCATACACCATTCATGCAACATATTTATTTATATATATATAGCCAGATGATTCTGTGTGGGTGTATGCAGTTTGCTATTACATAGATGACACATAGAACTTTACTACGGTGTATGTGTTTTTTCCTCTTTCACCTGTCGCTTCTCCTGTCCGTTCTCTGACCGCCCGTCTCTCGGTTTGTCAAACCAATCTGTCTCTTCCCGTCTAAGGTGGTAGGCTTCAGGGATAAAAACAAGCACAGCTTCAAAACCAATCTGAGAATCTGTACTTTAAAAGGATGGTTTTCAGGTCATTTAAAGATGTTTGCATGCTATTGAGGTTGCAAAAAATATGAGGAAAATATATGAGCCAAACAGAAGTCTGATCTGTTACATTTTTTGCGAAGTAGGAAAACGAACCGAAACAATTCCATTATGTATGCACAGAAAATAAGGCAGATTGATAATGATTAAAGTAGTATTAGTACAACACAGTAGCATAAACTAAATCTGTCTTACAATACTTGTCAATAGATGTAAATGTTGGGTTTTTATATATATTTATTTATATAATTTTTCTCCAGTTGTTAGGAAGATGAATTAGTCTCCTCCCTAACAAATGTATGAAGAATCTTATGGAAACTATTTAAATTTGTTTTAAATCTCAAATATAAGTATTGTTTATATTTCCAAATTTTAAATGTCTTAAACCTCCCCAACATTTAGACACAATTTTGTTGATATGCATTTTATTTGTGGTGCAGGTTAATATATTAGCGTATTAGAGAACTGAACTAATACTCTACCATTGGTTGCATCGTCTCTGTTCAAAGCCATCAGGGAATCACTTAGGGCTGAAATCAAGGCAAACGGGTTTAAGATATTATAAAATATGAATAAAATATTGGGATCCATATGAATCAATAGATAAATAATTAAACTGCATTCAAGACAACTCAAACATAAGTATATGAAACAAAAAGATAGGAAATGTTACTATGAATATAGTTTGCACTTAATGACAGCCCATTTTGCATCGTGTTTTAGTAATACATTGTCCTCAGCTTAAAGTTTTGAAGTTCTAGAGCTGCTTTAAAGAAGTAGTTTTTGAAACACATGATTTATTGCGAACCACTTCTATCATGACAGCAAGTGCTGGCAACAACAATACTGCGTTTATATTAAAGCAATGTTTTTTCTTTTTTCCCTTTCCTGTTGTAATAGATTGCTTTTCAACCACTGTTTTAGAAAAAAACAGTCCTCATATGTATGACAGCTCTTTTGCTTTCTGCAGAAAAAAAAACATTAACTATGTTTGCTTAACAGAGGTTAATCAAATGATCACATTTTCAGTGATCTTCTTACATGAAGAAGGCGGGCATTCATTTCATGCAACATGAAGTCCCTCGTGTCTCACAATGCACAAAAGCAAATATTTAAGACAAGACATGCATGTAAAAGTTTTATATTTATTAACACAGAAGTGCTGCAAACAAATATCATGCATTTCAAACAAAATGAAACAAAAAAAAAACATTTTAAATCTTCCTATAGTTTAGTCTTACTGAGTACTAGTACAAAGTTAAATACAATCGTTAAATAACTAAATAAATATCCTGTACTCACATTGCACATAAATAATCCAAAAATATATTTTATATATTACTGGCTATGTATCTGCAGACAGGACACTGTTATGCTTAAGAGGAATTGACTGAAACTGAGAAAAATCTAACTTTTTGAGTGGCAAAGGCACTTTTTTAATTGCATCATTTACAGGGAAAACATTTTCTATATGTGTTTTAAAGGATCAATATACTACTGTCGTCTAAATGCATAACTAGAAGGATTTAAAATACTTCAAGCGTTTCAACAGCTACATGTGACATCATGTTGAGTTTTAAAGTTGTATTTGTTGGGGAAAGCCTTTCATCTATCTGAAACAGGATGTCAGACTGTACAGTGCAGTGAACTCATATAGGAAGATGTTACACAATAATTGGGATGGGAACAGAACAGAAAATAGAAATCAGTGTATTCATAAAGATACTTTCAAGTCTATAGGAAACAGAAAAGTGTACAAATGATTTGCATGCACAAAGGAACACAACATTAAATGTACTTGCACTAGAAAGGAATAAGAAGACACATTCCACAGAACGCAAAGGAAAAACAAAAACACCACAAAAGACACATGCTGAGCCTGAATTAAGAAACACAAGCTAAATTTTACCCACTTTAGTAATAAATTCATGCAAGACAAACCATAACCAAAAAGTGTTAATGATGAAACACTAACTAGGAACGAAGTGGCAGTGTAACAAGTCTGTTTTTTACCTTCGCTATCTGACATGGTGCCCTGAAGGTCATCCAGCAGCGCATAACTCCTACCCCTTGTTGGCTCTTCCCTGATATGTTGCTGCTGCTGGGAGTCTTGCAAGGAAAGGCAAGAACCAAATTGGTCCCTTGAATCGGCTGAGATGGGAGGCAGAGGTCCCGCTGATGCACGGGCCATACCCATAGGCTGCCCAACTGGACTCAGTGGACTCTCTTCTTCTGAATTCTGAGCCACTATGGGTATTCTGCCACGCCCACTTTGGACAATGGGAAGGCTTGTAGGTTTGGTGCGACCAGATGGGGTTTGATAATTTGGCCCATCTCCAGATGCTTCACCATCTCCTTTCAGCCTGAGTGAAGAGCTTGATGGGTCCCTTTTGATAGATAAGTCTAGGCCATAGCAAGATGTGGGCCTGGACGATGGTCTTGAACGACTACCACTAGGATAGGCAGAATCCAAACCCAAGCTCTGACCCAAGTTTAGTGACCCAGCCAAGTTAGCACCCAGGGTGGATCCTAAATACTTTTGCTGCTCTGCAATATTCTTCCGAAGGCCAAAGGTAATTTCATCCTGCAAGAGACGGCTGGATCTTGTGGATGCACTGGTGGACCCCAAATAACTGGTATAGTCAGTCTCTAAACCTCTACTGTCTGTAATAGAGGAATACTTGGAGGAGATTTTAGGATCCAGTAGTGGTGTCTTATGTTTTTGGTACAACATAGATGCTGGGAGTTGTTTAGCTGCCTGCTTCTCAAGAGTAAGTCGACTGATGCTATACTTTTCTGACTTTGGATAGTGTCTCTGAGAGTAACCAGAGATGCTAGAGCTTGGTGTATAGTAATGCTGTGAGAGACCTGTCAATTGCTCTAAGTTTTCGGTCCCACCTGTACTTCTCCTAAACTCTTGCTTAAGCTGCTGCTTTAAAAGTTTCAGTTCATAGGGTTCCTCCATGGTATCCTCTTCGTCAGGGGTCTTTCCAAAAGTATGAAGTCTGGATGTGGATCCCAAATAGTCGGTAGACCCCAGATCAGCAGCACTCCTACGAAGCAGTTTCTCTGCCTTTGCCAGCTCCCTCTCAGCCAGACTATAAGATGAGGACAGACCTGTGGAGCCCTTAGCTAGTTCTGCAGCATCTTCCAGCAGCATGTAACTCCGAGGTGTGTGGTGATCTACATCTGTGTAGTAGGAATCAGAGACAGCTGACATTGGGCTACCTGCTATACTTCCCACTTCTAAGGCTCTGAGATCAAGATGATTCCCATATTTGTCATACTTAACACCAAGGTAAGCTGATGAAGTGGGATCAGGCTGACGGCTAATGACATCATATTTTGTTGCATCAAGCTCTGAGAGTAGCGCTGCTTGTCTGGCAGCTTTCTGCTGCAACAAAAGCATTTGGTGGTAACTCTGCTGTTGGGAGGTAGTGAGTGAAGGGACAGAGGAGTAGATTGAATGAGACTGGTAGGACTGAGGAGTCTGGTAGAGAGACTGCTGAAATTGACTTTGAGGGTATTGGTACTGAGAGTATTTCCCATACTCATGCTTGGTTTGCGGTGGGACAAAGTCATCCAATTCTGACTGAGGAGCTGTCCTGGGACGTTCAAGACCATGATCTTCAATCTCCTCATCCTCACCACCTCCTCTAGTCTCTCGGATGTTGCTAACCTCACTGTCTGACATGTAGTCTCTGTCCTCTGCAACACTCTGTAAGTAGGCTCTTTCCCTCTTCTCTCTTTCTTTAAGCAGTGCGTCTTTTCTACGATTAATGCCCATCTCCAAATACCTTAGTTTTGCATCTATCTCTTTCTCCTCCTCATCTAATTCTGCTTGTCTTTTGCGGAGCTTGGAAGACTCGCGCTCCACCAGATCTAGCTCTCGATCAATGTCTTGTAGGATCTTTGCGCGTGCCATGTTGGAATTACGGCACATTCTTCGACGTGCTGAGCCAGTGCTATATGCTGTCTGTCCAGTGGTTGTTGATTCGTCCTCTGATGGAGGATTTGGGAGAGTCCTCTTCACCTTCTTTTGAGTCCCTGTTGGTGTTCCACCTGAGCCTTTTCCCTGTAGGAAATAAAGTGTTGCAGAAAAGTAGTTTAGTTCCCAAACTAAATGTTTAAGGAGCCTTCATCTTCAAAAACAATATGCTACTCAGATGAATTAATTATCGATAACTGCTAGATTTTATATGACTAAATAAAACAGAGCAAACAGTATAAATTTAAGTTGTTTGATAGCGTCTTACTCTATAAAGATGTATTGTAGTAGAGTGATTGAAAGACAAATTGTTGATTACCTTTTTTCTGAGTAACAGTAACATATGTATTCCTGCCCATAAATATTCCACAGTATTGTTGAACAAGAAGTAATTTATTCACAAACCCTTGATGGATCTCTGACAGCTCGGTGTTTTCCTGCAACCTCAGCTTATTTCCAACTGTTTATGTATGTATGAGATTCTCTGTCAGAAAACTGACTACCGTACTCCATGAAATTTTATCAAGAAATGGGATTAAGCTAGAAATAACTCTACGGAAACGTCAAAATTAATCAACCAAAAGAAAAGTTTAAACACAGATCACACCATATGAATGTTAAAATAAATTCATATTTTTGGTTTGTGGTTTTGCTTCCTGGACTCATGCCATTTAAAATGGTAGTACTTACAGTATAGCCTTCACCACACTGGGTTCCAGATGTTGCTCTTTCTTCTCCGGTTGGACTCATGGGTTTAGGGTCAGACATAGATCTTTGCATGGATTTCTGACCTCTGGGACTTGCTGGAGAGGCTTTTGATGGATCAGTACTTCCTCTTAAGTTTTGTGGGCTTGTATCACCAAGGGATTTATCATAAGACACAAACTCAAGGGATTTGCTTGGTGATATACAAGGAGATACAGGGGAATAGAGCACTTTGGGGGATTTAGGAGGGGCCTGAAGAGTAGAAGAATCAGCTTTGAGGTTAGCAGACTGCCCTATTTCTAAGGGGGTAGGCCGTTTCTTTGGTGAGGTCCTTTCAGAATCTGAAAGCTCCATCCTGGTATCCATTCTAATGTTCCCATCTGCATCGGTTTGTATAGAAATCTCAGTGTGGGCTTGAAGAGACATCTCAGACTGCCCACCCCTGTCACCCCTGGCAGTACGTGGCCGGCTTTGTCTGCCTCTGTTCTGAGCCTCCCATTCATCTTGATCCTCATCATCTGTCTGTACACAACTGTCAACGCTCTTTTTAGCAGTTCTCTTTTTTCTACCTGCTGTGTAAGCTTTGCTGACTGCTTCATCCTCTTCATCTGTCTGGCATCCACTATCTGTGATCTTTCGAGCCAATACAGTGCCATCAGGTCCTAAGACAACTGCCTCTTGTATGTCCCCACCTGGGTACATCTGACGAAGCTTTTGCTCTTCTAGTTGCAGACGGAGCTGCTCTTGGAGTCTCTGAATCTGCTCAAGCTGCTGCTGCTGCTGAGCATAAGTTTCTTTCTGCATTATGAGGTGAGCCTGTCTTTCCTCTTCTTGCTGGGCAAGTATTTGCTGTTTCATGACCTGCAGCTCCTCCAGTTCCTTTTGCACCATGAGTTGTTCATGTTCTCTGAAACGTTGAATTTCATGCCGTTCCCATTCTAATTCTTCAGCCAGACGCTGTTGCTTGAGTTTTTCCATTTCTAGCCTCTCGCGCTCTGCCTGATACTGGCTATCTCCAGGAACCATGGGTGAAGAAAGAGCTTCCAATGAAGCAGCTATAGCCTCCAAAGACGCATCAGTATAGGTGTCAAGAGATAAAGAGTTTGCTGCTGTAGTCGCAGCATCAACAGCAGTAGTACCTCCTCTAGATATCTCTAGATTGAGTGGGGCATCTGCTTGTTCTTCTGCTGCAGTAGTGGAGATGGTGGATAGAAAACTGTGGGATCGTGTAAGTGGTAGGTTCTGGAGGTTGGAAAGAGAAGGCATGGTGTCGCTGGTATGCATACCTGACAGAGTGTTGTATGCCGTACTAAATATGGACCCAGGCTGGGTGGTAATGGCATATGTAGAGGGGACTGGGGCTGCAACAGAGGAATAAACCACTCCGTTTGATGATCTCAAAACACTGCTTGTACCAAAGAGTGTGCCAACTGCACTTGTGACTCTATCTTGAGAATAGGGAGGAATTGTCATTCCAGCATAAGTTCCTTTCTTGGAGTAGTCAACAGCTTCACCTGTCAAAAGTCAAAGATATCATTTCAGTTCCAATATTACAGAATTATTCATCGTTGAAGCAAGCCATGCCTTGTTCAAATAATGAAAAAGGTGGAAGACCAAAAAACTCCATTGAGGTTCAACAAAATAACAGCATGCAGGTACATGCAAAAAATATAATGGTAAATAAAAAAGATGTTTAAAAGAATAAAGAAAAAATGTCCATGCAAAACAAAATAAAAACAAAAAGTAGCCATTATTTCCACATTAGCCATGAATAAGTGGAGGCAGTTCAAAGTGACATTTAAGTGACAGGTCTGCAATGTCACTGCACTGACCTGCATCACAAATCTTTGCTGAGGTAAGATCTACTGCACCTTCAGTTGTGCCACTGAAATTATAGCTGTTTTTACTCTTGTAAATGAAGAGGCCAGCTTCTGCTAGGTTAGTATCTGACATAGAAGGTTTAATTCCACCAAACCCTCTCATGCCATAAGGTGACCTGTCATACTGATAGTGGTCGTCACGATATCCAAAGCGATCTTCAGGCAAGGGTGTGGTAGGTTGGTGAGTAGCGCAACTTCCTGCAAATGGAAGCTTGTACACAACATCACAACATACAGCTCTTTTCCCTGCAGTCAGATCCACTGGTTTGCCATCGTCTGCAATTACAGTTGTAACCACTTCGGCAGACGCAGCATCCACCGAAACCACAGTGTTGAATGGTTTATTTGTGCTGAGGTCAACAGCTCCTGACACTGTGGTTGTGCCATTAGTTAAACCGTTAGCAGTGCAACTTGCAACAGAAGTGGGTCCAATTGTGACAGGGGTAGTCTGGAATGTTCCTCCACTTGTACTAGATCCAACTGAGAGGTTAATAGGGATCTCAGCAGTAGCATGAGTAGAGGGCTGAGAATCAACTGGTCGATAAATAATTTGAGAAACAGGTTCAAATGCTTTGTTTTTTGTTAGCTGAAGGGGTACTGAAGAGGGTAAAGAGGTGTCCAAGTTGTCACGTCGCTGGATTGTGGCAGCACAGGTCACAATGGTGATGCTATCAGTTACTATGGAAACAGTAGATGATTCAGCACTGAGGTTGACCACAGGAGACTGCACTGCACTGCTGTGACGACTGACATCAGTCGTAAGGGACTGCCGTCTTGAGTCTGGACCAGCAGACAGATCCACACCCCGTGTGGTTGATTCTGGATCCACTTTCATAGTCCTAAGATCTACCACCTCAGAAGCTTGAATAGCCTGTCCGTTCTGTGCTGGCAACTGGGGTGTTGGCTTCTGCATTGAGATTGGGAGACCATTTGCCCTTGGAGCTGGCACTGGTGGTGGTGTCCTTTCATGAACAACAGAGACAGTGGTCCTTTGGACTTCTGTGGTGACCACTTGAGAGATGAGGTTGGGCATCACCACAGGTGGCTGTGCTGAAGCTGATATAGCCTCAATTATATGACAAGAACTAGATACATGTTTTTCAGGGCCACAAATTTCTTGACTTTCAATAGATTCTGTGACTCGTGTATATGCCAGAGGCACCCTGGTTGTTTGAGGAGTTGTTTGTTGCTGCTGCTGCTGCTGCTGCTGCTGTGAATATGGTTGAGGCTGAGGCTGCTGATGGTGGTAAGTCTCAGGCTGAGCTTGCCATGAAGGAGATGCTGGACCAGGGCTAGAGGGAGCATGAGTCGTAACACTATCTACAGGAGAGCTAGGCTGAGATGGCAGAGTGATGACCACATATGTGTCACGAAGATTGCTGGCATATCTTGGAGAAGAAGGAGACTTTGGTGATGGTTGAAACATTTTGCTTTCAGAAGTGGGGCTTAGATTAAGGACTACGTCACCAGGACCTGTGGGAAGTACAGAGGGTCTTTGCGGATGTGGGGCATGGGCAGGTGATGAAGGCTGTGAGCCAGGCTTTGGTGCAATTGGTGGTTTAACACCATGTCCTGGTTTGTGGCTATCCCCAATTCCAACGGCAATGGAGGGCTTTGGGGGTACAGGAGGGGGAACATGAGGTTTGTATGTTGGAGTAACTACTTGTCTTGTAGGTGGTGCTTGAGCTGTAGTCATAGTTACTGTCTCTTGCCTTACTGGAATTGCAGAAGCCTGAGGTGGAAGTGGAACTGGAGGTTTCCTGGGAAAAACAGTAGGTTTTGGAGGAGTGGGAGGAGGCAGCGGTGGTGCAACAGGTTCTTCTGTTTTTTCCTGAGAATTAGCCCTACGCAGGACAGTTGGCTTCGGGGGCACAGGTGGGGCAGTTGATACTACACTTGGTATACTAGGTGTATACTGGGGGACTGTAGGCAAGGGTGATACACTGGCAATAACAGGAGCTGATGTCCTTGCACTAGTCAAGTCCACAATATCACCTTGGGATGCTTTGATTGTGGTTTCAAGTTGTTGATCTGATGTGGGTGATGGAAAAGTCTCTTTCACAGGCTCAGTTTCCATTGCTGATGTGACATCTGATACAGCATTTTTCTCCTCTTCCTTTTTAGGTATAATTTCATCATCAGAAGATAGCTCTCCTGAAGAGCACTGCGTCACTTTTAAGTCTGGAATAGGGTGGAGTGCCTTTCTAGATGCAGTGGCTTCTACTTTTGGCTCATTCTGAGTTGGACTTGTTCCAGGAGTCAGGACTCTTTTCATTAGCTCTTCATAGGCAGTTTCAGCATCCAGCAATGGCTTCCCATCCATGTCTAATGTTATTCTACTGCTTTTGGAGACCGTAATATCAGCAGGTTGAAGCACAATTTCTGGGTTAGTGCTTTCCTTTTTTCCCTGCATATT
Source organism: Pelvicachromis taeniatus (assembly GCA_015108175.1). Classification (NCBI taxonomy): domain Eukaryota; kingdom Metazoa; phylum Chordata; class Actinopteri; order Cichliformes; family Cichlidae; genus Pelvicachromis; species Pelvicachromis taeniatus. The sequence continues at coordinate 18,237 of VURO01045588.1, read as the reverse complement.
TTGGTATTCCTGCTCCAGCTGCATGAATTCCTTTCTTTTCTTTATCATGTCTTCATAAACTTCATCTGGCGATCTCAGCTTTTTGGGCTGAGTGGGAACAGTAATCTTCTCTGGCTCCTCGAGATCAGCTGTTGAATTGTCAATAAGAGATGCATATGCATAATCTTCTATGAGCATGCCTCCATATAGGGACTCTTTTTCTGGCTGAATCTCACCTTTGTCAGCTGTTGGAGACTTCGACCTCAGCATTATCTCCTCATAAGCTTCATCGGCAGATCTGAGAGGTTTTTTCTGTGGTTTATCAGTATTTTGATCATCTGTTGGGGAGTGAAGAGATACTGACATGGGCAGCTGATAGGTTTTCTGGACTGCCGCAATCTTTAGAGCATAAATTTCCAATCCTTCAGGATCTGATTCAATACTGGGTGAAAAGTCTGAGCAGGATGATCGTCTGATCTCCTCCATTTCAGCTTCTTGCCTTTGCTCTTCAGTTGGCGAGGCATCTTCAATAGGGGAAAGGTTGCTTGGCGGTGTCTTTTGATGCTCTCGCCTCCTCTGGGCTCGAATCTCATCTTTATCTTTTTTGGATTTTTTCCCTGAGCCCTTCTGTTTTTCTTGCTCCCTGAGCAGCTCCTCTTCTTCCCGTAACTCTTCTTCCTCAGACGAGTCTTCGATAGTTGGCAGCATTTGACCAGGTTGTCTGTGTTTGGCTTTCCTGTGCTGTTTACCTTCACCACTGCGGATATGGCTCGGACTACTGCTATCACTGTCTTCATCCAGTGATGAGAGGGATGTTGGGGAAGTTCCAGGAGTGAAGCTGGATGCATGTAGACTGGAAGACCCCTCACCTCTAGACCGATCATCTGGAGAATCTGTCAGGCTTTCCATTTCAGGCTCTCCATCATCATTGGGTATAGACACAGGGCTGCTAGTTGTATTCAGTTCCATAGTTTGGAATTTGCGAATTGCAGTACCACTTTGTTGCGTCCCTTCTTTTGTTTCTGCTTCCATATCTTTGTTTATATCAGGTTTATCCATTAAAGTACCAAATTCCTTATCTTCATCATCTGGGCTTATAGTGCTTTTCTTGGTAAGCCGTCTGACTTTCCCTGTCGTGCCCTTCTCTACAGTTTCCGTTTTCTTTTGTTCCTTTTGTTTCTTCTCGTCCTCTCTGATCTTCCGCCGAACTAGGTTTTCCTCATCAGATGGTGAAGCATCTTCATTCTCACTCATTTCCATTATCTGTTTTCTGATAAATTCTTCATCATCTCCTGACATAGGGCTTTCTTTTCCAAAGCTTTCACTGCTATCGTCCAGGGAATCTGCCTTGACATCCACGGGCACAAGGAGCTTTCTCTTTGTGGCACCATTGGCATTCTTATCAGAAACCTCTCTGTCCTCTTCTGAGCTAGGAGAGTCAGGTGAGAGAGGAAGCACTTCTAATTTACGCCTGGCCTTTAGAGTGTCTGTTTGTTTCTCCTCTTCTTGTGTGCTTGCCTGGGCCTCGAGGATGGGCAGGACAGTGCTTTCTAGCTTTGCTAGGTCTGATGGGCTGGTTGGGCTGCCTTCCTTGACAGCTGCTTCTTTAATTCCAGGTTCTTTCAAGGTCTCCACTGTTTTCACCTGATGAATAAAAGAAACAAACTTTTTCAGCATATGTACTTAATTTCTTACAATTATGAAGACAGATGTTTTTTAATGAGCACCATATTCAAGTTCATATAAATTGAGGAATGACAGGAATGAAAAATTAAAGATTTGAAATACACTTCAGGAGTTAATAGGAATGACTAGTGTGCGGTATTTTTTACAATGACCATATGAGAGCAAAACCTTAAAGTATTTTCCAGCTTTTACTTTTCCACTTTTCAGGAATGTCATACGCTTAATGAGTAATCCAAACATTGCACTGTACATTTAACTATTTCGATATACATTGTTTAATTTGGCACAAAATTAAGTGAGCATTTTTATTATAATTAATCTCTATGTGTACTCAAAGTGGGTAATACTACAATACAATATTTACACAATTTGTTGGCCATAACCATGGTATTGTAATGTAATGATTCATTGTGTGTCACTGTGTGTGTAATAACATGTCAGCTCATTTAACTTGCTCTTTGGAAGTGTCTGCTAGTGTATTTCCCTCATTTGTGCTTCTATTTTAACATGTGAGTAATATTGCTTTCACTTATCTGTCATACATTTGGCACAACAAGGAGTCATTAAAAGCAACTCTGGTGCACCAAATTGGCTGAGGAGGAATATATTTAGTGGAGCAGCATGTTTTTAAAGAAATATTAATATTTAGTCAGAGATTATCAATAATTTTATTGCAAGGTGACGCAGTAGGATATATTGTTTTACCAATACGTCATTCAACCTCTAGTAAAACCCATCTGGAATGAACAACTTTTCATTTCCTCCAACTGTTAACTTTTGTTTAATATTTAAGTTATAGAAATAAAGTCTACAGTGCTTAATAAATTTATCCGACTAACACCCAATGCAAGGTTTATGCCACAGCTGCCCTAAATTAACAGTATTGGTAAATACCAAAATGAATTTTTTTGTTTCTGCAATGGTTAAGCAGTTCAACAAGATCATTTTTTTGTAATCTACCACTACATCTGCTAAATACTATGGTCACCTCAGAAAGTTTAGCTTCATCATTGAGCTTTTCAAGAGGCTCCTTTTCCTCCTCCATGTTAGTGTTTTCCTCCTTCGGGCTGCTGTCCTGCTCATTTACTACAGCAACTGGGATTTCAGGTTCTGTGACAGGAGTTGGAGATACTGATACAGGTACACTTCCATTTTCAAAAGCTGTCACTGATACTTCATCCTTCTTTGATATAGCATTCTCGCCTACATCAAACTCTGCAGTGCCTTCTTTGTCGCACACTGCGTTTGCATCTGATACTGAAATAGTTGTCTGCATGTTGCCAGCAACAGGTTGTGACTCATCATCTTTTTTGTCACATTTTACTTCGTCCTTCGCTTTGATTGACAATTCAACAACTTTTTCAAGCTCTCGCTCATCGCCGCCTGTCGCAGCTGATGTGTCGCTCTCTGCTTTGTGTTGATTTTCAGCAATACTCTTTGTCTTTTGTGAACCCATCTCTGACTCATCTTGGAAAAGGTTCACCTCATGGGCTTCATCGCTGACATTTGTCTTACTGGTAACCGTGGAGGATAACAGGGAGTCTACACTGTGCACGGGCACCTCATTGACCATTTGTGGCTCTTCCGAGTCAGGGGGTGGTGGAACAGAGATAACTGTTGCATTGTCAGATTTATCATATGATTTTAACACCGTGTCTTCAGCTGTCTGCTTTTCCTCCCTCTGTGATGTACACTCTTCTTCAGCCACAGTCTTTCCTTTCTCCTCTGACTTCTCTGACAAGCATGCTGTTTCAATAATGCTCTCCTCAGCTTGCTCATTCCTTGTTCCTGCTTTTATCTTGTTCTGTCTATCTGTTTCGTCTTTTGGCATTTCCTCCGGAACAATTGGAGCCGGCTCTAATCCCATTGCAGAATCCTTCTTGTCGAGTAGAGGACACGCATTTTCTATATTAGTAACATTCTCTTCCAGAGGTTTCTGGACACTTTCATTATGAGCTGCATTCTCATTTGCTTTTTCTTCAGCAGCTTCCTCGTCATCAGGTTTTACCTCAGTAGTTATCCGTACACATGCATTTGTTTTAATCTCAACTGATGTTCTCTCATCAGCTCCCTCGGGTGCTTTTTGCGCTGTTGTGTCTACCTCATTATTAAGTTCCTGAGGAACTTTATTTTCAGCGGTGTTCTCCTCATTTGATTTCTCCACAGCTTTCCCTTCTCCTTCAAACTGAGCAGCAGGAGAGGATTTATCTGCCAGATCAAGTAATGTGGGCTGCTGATCTTTTTCTGACTTTTTCTGTTCATTTTTCACTTTGTTTGCATGACCTTTTCCCTCTGAACCTGAGACAAGATGCTTTTCTGACACTACAGAAGGAATTTTAGGTTGTATACTTGCTCCCTCTTTTAGTTTTAATTCTTGCTCAGCTTTATCAGGTTCAGGGATATCAACTTGTTCAACAGGAGAGGCAGAGGTTTTCTGTTCTGCTTCTGCCGTTACTTCTGCACTAACATCACTCTTGACATTAGGCGATCCCCTGTCAGGTGGAGTGTGATCTGTTGGAGTAACTTGTGGTTCATCTATCAGGGGTTTCTCAGTTGAAACCTGTATTGTTTTCTCCTCTTTCACGTTTCCAGCTATAGTATCAGGTTGAACAAGAGCTGTTTCCTGTCTGGCTGCTTCGGGGATCAAAGCAGGCTTTGGCTCAGCTGCATTTGTTGTCACTTCTGGATGCTTTTCTTGAGTGGGTTCCACTTTCTCTGTCAGGGGAGCCACAGCCTCACTTTGCGTAATCTTGGGATTTGGCTCAGTTTCTGCCCCAGCAGGGACTGTTGTCTTGTCTAAACCTGCATTAGTCAATGGATTTTGTGTCTCACCTTCCACATGGAGAGAAAGATCCTCTGTGGGTTTCTCAGAACTACTCTTTTGTTGCTCCACTGCTGGGATTTCACTGACAGGTGCACTCTGTGCTTGTTGCTCATCATTAGCTATCTCTGTATAGCGATAAAGATGGTCCTCTGATTCTTTCTCAGAGGTACTCTGTTGTTGCTCAGCTGCTGGGGGTTCACTGGCAGTTTGTGGATCAGAATTAAATGACTCTTTCCCTGGTTGAGGGGGATCCTCAGCTATTCTCTCACAGCTGTTTTGCTGTTGCTCGACTGGTGGGACTGCTTGGGTACTATCACCTAAACTCTCTGAAACAGGAACTTCTTTCTCAGGGTAAATAGCATTCTCATCTTCTTCTTGTTGTTCTGTTGCCTGTGGTGGGTCATGCGAACTGTTCTCAGGAGGAGGACTGCTATGATTAGATGAAATTAGTGCACTGTCAGGCTGAGCCTGACAGTGCACTAATTTGGAGGGTGCTAATTTGGTCTCAGAAGCTGGTGGGGTTAAGTTTGCTGGTTCTACTACTGCAAGCTCTTTCTCAAGGTGGATAATATGCTCATCTGCTAGTGTTTGATTTTGTTCTTTTGAGTGTGACCCATTCTCAGGAGGAGGAACACTATGATTAGGTGAAATTAGTGCGCTGTCAGGCGTGGAGTCAGTAGGGGTTGTGGGCACTACCTTGGTTTCAGAAGCTGGTGGGGTTAGGTTTGCTGGTTCTACTACAGGAACTTCTTTCTCAGAATGAATAATATTCTCATTTGCTAGTGTTTGGTTTTGTTCTTTTGAGTGTGACCCATTCTCAGGAGGAGGAACACTATGATTAGGTGAAATCAGTACACTATCAGGTGTCGATTCAGGGGGGGTTGTGGGCACTACCTTGGTCTCAGAAGCTGGTGGGGTTGGCTCTGCTGGTTCTACTACAGGTTTGCTATCTACAGCAGCAGGGGGAGGGGTGGAGGAGGGAACAGAACCAGGAGGCTGCTTCTTCGGGGAAGCCATGGATGAAGGTGAAGCATCTCCCAGCTGGCCTGACATCGCTCTTTGAGTTTGACAGGTGAGGCAAAGCCATTCTTTCTGAAAGACAAACATAAAAAAAAAAAACACTGTTAGTAATGTATCGTGAATATCTTTACAACCCAAAGTCAAACTTTGTAGCATCCCATATATATATACACACACACACACACACACACACACACGTTTCAGCATTGATGGCTGGCATCAGATGCAACCTCTAGAACTGATCTGTCGTCTTTAGTCCTCTTAGAAAATACTAAAAGACTTAAGACAGAATATTTTTCCATTTTACCTCAGTTCATTTTAAATGAGCTCTGGCCCAGAGAAGACAGCAGTGTTTCTGGATCATGCTCACATATGGCTTCTTTTTTGCATGACAGAGCTTTAACCTACACTTGCGGATGACACAGTGAACCACGTTCTCAGACACAGATTTCTGGAAGGGTTCCTGAGCCCATGCAATGATTTCCATGACAGAGTCAGGCTTGTTTGTAATGCAGTGCCTTGCTCCTTGTGCACACAGATTTGTATACTGTAAGATATGTAAGATATTCAAAGTCTTCACAATTTTGACAGTATTCTTATTATTAATTGTTCTACAATTTATAAACTGTTTTACACATTGGTGAGGCTCTGCCCAAAAGATGCTCTTTTTATCATTCTAATTCTAACACTGTGAAACTAAATCTACGCTTTTAAAATGCCACTGTGACAAGTTACACTGTGACAGTATAACTCCTGTTTTCAAGGGGAGCTTTTACTTTTGTGGGACTTGAGAGATAGGGCCATGCATAATGCATAGTAATGGGACCAGGGGTTTACCAAGGCATGTCAGAAAGGGTTGGGTGGCCTATGCAGACATTCATGAGGCAAACTAAACAGAGACTGCGTTATTATAGGACCTGCTGTGTATGTGTACAAGTATATATGAACATAGACAGTACATCGGTATCACCAGAATTAGCAAAATGTTAATTAAACACCTCAAACATTAATGATTCCAGGGGTGCTGGTTTAGTTTACTAGCTACCTAACACAGAGGTCCGAGTTTGAATCCATCCTGTTTCTATTTACTACATGTCTTTCCCCCAGCTCCCCTGTCTTCTCTCCACTGTCCTATTGCAAAAAAGGCTGACCCCCCCCAAAAAAATACATTAACACCTCCTACTTAGCTAGCATGAAGGCGAGTGAATAAACTGTTTTTCCAAAGAGCCTCTGCTTCTTAATTCTGTAATTTACCTTCATAACATTTCTAATAAGATTGTGATACACAAAAAAAATCAAAATAATTTTTTTGCAATATCTTTTGCTATAACTTCCTGCTTAAAATTGTGTGGGATGTAATTTTGGAAGAGGACACGTGCTGACATAACTCTAACTTCTAATCTGTTGTCTTTGAGCGCCAATACAGCTCTGCTGTAATGGCAATCCTATTATGGCCGTGTTTTCCTGGGCACTCACTTAAACACGGGACACTTGAGGAGCAAGGACCTAGTCAATGTAGTGACACAAGACCAGACCAAGAATTCTGGAAAAAAAACAAAAAACACAAAACACCTCATTTCACATTTTGCCAAATGCTCTGATGTTCCTCTGTGAACTTCTCTTGGGAATGTCTTCGTCAGGCTTAGCAGCAGGGTTTATGCTAAATTCAGAAAAGATCACAGGCTGTATGCTAAGCCATACAGCAGACAAGCCACCTCTGTCCAAGCGCAGACAGAGAGAAAGAAACAAGGAGAAGGGAGGGGAGGGGTGGAAGAAAATGACAGAGGGAATGTTGCAGCAGCACAGTCAGATTAAATAAGGCATGATTTGCCATGTTTTAGACCATGCCTATAAAGTAAACCTTACTCTTATACCATACTGTACACTCAAGGAACAATATTTTAGTACATGTGAAATAGCAACTCAAAAATGATATTATTGCACGTGTGTGTATGTCCAAGTATTATCCATTTAACTTCTTCTGTGGGTCCCTGCTCGAACAACTTGAGACAGGAGCTCCCCCGGCTTGAGGGCTACATCAGTTAAACCAGAGAGGGCAGGCGCTGATAGCTGGAGTGATGGCCGCTGATAGGAAATGCAGGAAATCAACTCAGACTGTCGGTCAGCCTCAGCCACTTCACAGCCAGTCATCACCAACGTTATCAAGACATCAGCGCTGGATCACCTCAAGCTATTACTGCTCCTTTTAATACACTTACTGTAATCATTGTGTCTCTTATAGCAGAGATAAACCAAACCAACCCTTTTAAGGCTTGAATCACTGCCCCATTGAATTAGATGCGCTAATTTTATCTACAATACATTCACTGGCAATCTCAAATGCAGTTCCTGCCTTATGGTTATCAAAGCAGTCAATAAATTGTACTGTTAGCTTTATTCAAAACTAGACACTGCAGATGTCAGAACCTTAATACACATCCTGGATGTCCTTTGACCCCAGAAAATATGCAGTGGGAATAAGTAATGTTTTGGCTTTGCGTATGCATGACAAAATGAGCAGCTTGTGCTCTGGTAAGTAACAAGGGACAGAGTATTCTTAAACTTATTTAGAAAAGAAAACTAGAAGTCAGACTGTAATACTTCAGAGTCATCATCTACTTCTACCATCAGAAAAGATTTCTCACAGGTCTCAGCAAAGTCATCACAAATTCTATTTACGGGGTGACAAAACAGCATCTAAATTAGCAAGAATCTTACACTACTCTCTCAGACTCACCACGTAATCAAGCCATCTGATCTTGTGGGGAAACCAGAATTAGTCACGAAAGCAGTCTTTTTGCACTAGTGTATTTAGACTTGTGTGTATTGGGCAAGTGTATGATAACTATATTTGACAAAGCGGACTCAGACTGTATGACAACTGTATATCCATGTACATGAAAAATGAAGAACATCAAACCATAACTTCCATTCTCTGACTAAATCACAAAATGCCAGAATTTTGTTTCACAGCAGGAAGTAGTTGATACAGCTGCTTTCTTATTTCTGATTACGGTGTGCATGACGCAGGACAGGTAAGGGCCACTTACTAGTTGGGAATTCAGTGGGAATATTACCTGTACAATTCCTACATCAGCACAAATCCAATGAGTTGAACACACTAGGGAAGCTCAAACTGCATCAAGGATTTGTGCTGTCACAAGAACCGAGAAGAAAGTTCAGGGTCGCAGTCTACAGTGCAAAACTACGGCGCTATCGCTAATATTTTATTTTATTAGCATTTATTAGTGGTAATGTTTTTCTTTGGATACTGGCCGTTTTTGTCAACAAAACAGTATTCTGTCAACACACAAGTTATCACAGAATCAATTTTAAAAACTATCTTTAGGCATTCATTTACTTGCAGCCTGTTGCAAAACACAAAAGGCAAGAGGTAAAAGGTTTTACAGAGTGATGAATCCAAATTTCAAAATTTTGATTCAAAGTGCCATCAATATGTATGGAGAATGTCAGGACAGAGGTACAACAGTGACAGCCTATAGCCATTTGGAAAACATGGTGGAGGTTCATGGTCATGTCATGGTTTGAGGTTACATTTCAAAACTGGTGATCACGCCATGACAATTTGATCTACCATATAAGATCATCTGGAAAGGGCCTGATTGGCAGCAGTGTGACAACGATGCCAAACACTAGCAATGCAGTAAAAGCATACCTGGGTGGAAAAGCCTACAATGGAACACTGTCAGTCATGGATTGGCCTCCCCAGGGCCCAGACATCAACATTATTGAAGTCTGTGGGATCATTTTGACAGAGAACAGCACAAAAACCAGCCAACATCCAAAAAAGAGCTTTAAATGTCTTTCAAGGAGCTGCCTGGAGAACTATTCCTGAAGCCTACTTGAAAGTGAAAGGAATCTTGCCTAAGAGAGTCCAGGTAGATGTGTTTTAAAAATAAAGGTGGTCATTCCAAATATTGATTTTCATTATTTCATTATAACTTCCTTTTATACTTTACTTCCATGTGTGTTTTTGTGTTTCAATAGAAGCTGGACCTATTTTCTATTTTCCAGACTAAATATAAAGAAATGAAAGGTGGCTGAATAGTTTTGCACAGTACTTTATGTTTCCACAAAACAAAACAAACATCTGAATTCTTTACATAATGATCTTTTCTACATCAGCTTTCAAATAAATGTGACATGCTTCTGTAAGATAGATGTGATGGCTTCTGCAAATCGCATCATGGATGATTCACGTAACCTAGGGAGTCACTCACGCACAACACCGTCAAGGATTTTCTGACATCACGTGGGCACCAAAGAGCTGACAAACACTAACACCCACAAAGATGTATTTGTGACGATGCTGTTGAAATGCATATACTCAGATAAAAAGCATAAAATGCCTTGGAAGATAAATACAAACTCCCTCTCTCTTCCTACATGAAGCACTCAAACAAGCACGAGCTCAAACATGAATGAATCATGACAGACTCAGTGGGAGTGCTCTGAAATTTTCCATCTCCGTCAGGCTTCCTCCAAGGACGGAGAAAGAAGACAAACTGAAAACCGCAGACGGGAATGCGATGCTGGGACGAGGTGGGCCATACCCATGTTAGGTTATTGTCTCCAACTGAGAGTTGGAGTGTTGTGAAGGTCGGCGCAGCTCTTTGATTAACACGAAGGATCCTATGAGGGTTTTGCCCAGCTAAATTTAGACTGAGCCTGGCCCAAAGACTTGGTGAAATCGCTTCTTCATACCACTGCCTGCACTTTACACATTCTTGGACATATCCACACGTACATATACTTTCTGTGTATTTTGATGAGATTTCTTTCTGTGACTTTTCCTCTGAGCTTCAGAAGCGTCATTTTAAAAAGATCATTTAGAGGAAGATGGGACAGATGGATAAAACAGATGAGAGGGAGGCAGTGGAATAAAGACTGATAATGGTGGCTTAGATGCAAGACATGATGAAAGAATGAGGGGAAGATGATAAGTAAAGAGAATAACAGACAAGGCTATGGGCAGAAAGAGAAAATGAACATAAAACAACACACTGAAGGACAAGCTGAACAGTAAAGGGAAGGAGCTTAATGACCATTGGAAATGACTCAACATCAGTTACTGCCAACAACCTTAACGTTATCACCCTGTATATCTGCAAATCAACTGCCAAGAGGACAGGACAAGCTGCAGTTTGTGACTGCCCAGACTTTAAAATGTTACATTACAGATTGGGAATGTTTTTGACGTCATTTGTACATACATTGGCAAAGGTTCCTGCCCTTCTTCCAGGTTAACGCCTCTTCATTAGCTTTTTTTGTAAAGTGTCTTTTCATCAATGAGGTTTTCCTTTATCATATGTAGACTGGAGAAATAGTTCCTTTTTGCAATTAACTTGCCTCATGTCTTTATGTCAAATAAGATGAGATGATCATTCTCATCCTGGTTACTGTCATTACTCTCATCTTCTTGGTTAGCTGATTTAAAAAAAAAAAATACAATGCACTAAAACACCCTCTCTGTGTCTAAAAATAAGACGCATTGGAGTTGTTTCCACCACTGTAATTTTTCCTTAAGCAAGCGAAATAAAAGGTGCTCACGATGATGTTTCTAGGTGCTAGCAAGTTAAATTTGCCACCTTCAGAAAGAGCCAGATTAGCTGTTTCACACCCTTTCTATTCTTTATGCTTAGCTAAATTAAGTCAATGCTAACCACCAGTTGGGGTTACCTATTCCAGTGAAGTATTGGCACGACAGGGAAAAAATGACATTTATGGGGCTATTCCTTTAATATTTTAATGTTTATGTTATTTTACATATAAGCCCACAAATGAATGACATGACTTGGATGCATACATCCAGGTATCACCAGATAATTAGTGAAAACAATATAATCCTTATTATATGAATGATAAGGTTAAAAGGCTAGAGACTAATGCTGTTTTTGCTCATGCATGTTTCAGTCATATAGCTCTAGCTCAAATTAAAATCTGGAAGTCTCTGCCCTTTTCTCATTGATGAGCATGCTCAGTGGCCAACTTAATTACACTTCACTAAGCTGCAAGCAGAACGTCACAACATCAGCTCCTTTGCGAGCCAAAAAAGATCTTTGTTCTAATCGATGTCTCTGCATTATGGATGTTAACATTGTGGTTTCAATGTGTTATATTCACACTTCCATGAACAAATGTTTATGTAATTCTCAAATGAATCACGAAAGTAAACGTTACATGCGTGGTAATCGCCTTAAGGTCTGAGAACTGGGCTCGAGACGAGGAGATTGTAGGCTTTAATGACAAAACAAGAAGCAAAACCTGAGTGGAGAATGTGAATAAATCCCATCCTGCTGCCATCCTCTGGGAATGCATGTAGCAAAATGTTAGTGAAGCACAATGTTGCAGGACAAAGTGTAAGCCTACTGAGGAAATATTCCCTGGATAAATGAAGGTTGAACAAGTTAATTATCCTTTTCTAAATACAAATCTTTTACTCAACTCAAACCTGACAGTTGACAGAAAAGAGCCTCGGTGTTTCAATTCTGTCATGACAAGACTGTCAGAATATTCCATTCCACTGTGGAAGGTAAATGAAGAAGAGCCAGAAGAGAGAAGGACAAAGTGTTTGTTGATGCGTAAAAAGTCTGTTTTTAAAGTGGGTTTGACACAAACAAGAGCTCTCTCTATATATATATATATACTGTACTTCTAGCCTAGGGATTAAGGACAGGGAGAAGTTTCAGTGCATATTCTGTGTGCAGCTGTGTTTCTTTATCTCCAGCTTATCTCATAAACTCTCTGCATGAGTCAGCTCCCTATCGAAATCAAAAAAGTGACAGGGCTTTGTTTAAATTTGAAATCACGTGTTTGCTCCTTTCAGCAGTTATGAATTACATTTCAAAAGAAAGAAAGAATCGTTATAGAACAGTTTTTACTCTGCACATCCCCTCGGCTATATAAAGAGATTTTTGGTTTCTTCAAGGTCATTATTTTGGTTTTACAGTTCAAAACGTTGATATAGTTGCTATAGTCGACTGTTGGATTGTCAGATATTTTGGTCCATATTGACATGACAGCATCACACAGGTAGATTTGTGGCACTACATGCATGTCAATTTCATGCATGTAGAGCCACAATTTCCCATTCCAAAGCAGCAAAGATTGAGTATGCGGGTTGCACCCATGAAAAACTTGTCTATGCCAAACAGCTTATTCTGCCATTGACTCTTGTTTTGAGCTTCTGGTACCCCAGGTTTCTGATTAGCAGTACCTGTGAGCATGGACCCTTCTACAGAGGTCACTTGGTGTCTGCTTCAAGAATGCCACGTTTGACTGATCGGACAGGCAGACATGCCATGGGGGAACTTCAAGCTGGTGTTCTGCAAAACCAAGTTGCAGCAGTATTTGGAGTGAGCCCTATTACCGTCTCCAAATTAAAGCCCAAGTCCCATATAATCAGGATGTCAGAGACAGGCCGTGAAGTGAATGTCCCAAGAAGATGACAACACAGGAAGACAGTTCCCTCACCCTGTCAGCCCTCAGGAACCATAGGCAGTCTTCTACAGTAAAGGTTTGCAGGACGTTATGGCTGACTCTTCTCTACCCAGACAATCTGGAATAGACTGCAGACAGCCAAACTCTAAACTCATAGGAGGCATGACGTGACCGCCTTTCATTGTCAGGCCCGTTTGCGCTGATGTCGGCAACTGGAGCCTGAATATGTAGAAACTTTATGTTCAGTAATGAGTCCAGATTTTGCCTATGGCAGTTGATTCTAGGGTCAAGGCCACTTAACACTCGTGGGATTAGCTTGGGCTTGCGGCTAACTTTGCAATGTCCTCCCAATGCAGTGTGTGACCAAGCTGGTGATCACCACGAGGAGGAGGTGCCTAGCTGTTGGGGCTGTGTCAGGTTTTTCCACATGCTACTGACAGCCCTGTTTGTTGAATTAATAAAGTGTTAAGTTGGCAGTTTGTCTTGTTTCTTCAGATTTCATTCATCCAATGCAATAAACAACAACAAACAAGAGTCAACAGCAAAATAAGCTATTTGGCATTGGCAGAGGTTTGGCTTTGATTTCCATGGGCGCAACCCACATATTCAACTCTCTTATTTTAAAGCAAACCACGCAAGCCCCTTTAGGTCGCAACTGCAATATTGGTCAGTAATATCCCAATTATATGTTTCCTTCAAACTTGCAACAAGAAAAGTGTGTACTCTAACAAACATTACTCATGACAGAGACAGAATTCAAGACAAAAGCCAGAAATGGGTGCATATTTCACCGATGTCTCAGCATATCACAGATCTTTTATTTTTTCAGGCAATGCAAAAGAAAGAGGCACAATTCTGCCTCCAGAATCTATCAGCACAACATTATACTATACGATGCACAACTATTTTTATGTTGGCAAAACTAGGACTGGCTGTTTCCTATACCTTAATAAAATCTTATATTACGTTAGGATTCTTGCATTATCAGATTTTCTGCCTGACAGTGAACTCTGCCCGCAGGTGCTGTTAATGTGACTTGCAGGCGTGAGTCACGAGTGCTAAAACAAACCGCAACAGTCAGGTTGTCATGGTCTGCACTGCTTAGGGCAGCATGGGCTGGCACCCATATCCTTTGTGACACCCCTTTCCTCCTCCACCCCCCTATGGGATCCCTCTTTCTGTCACAACCATATCTCTTGTCTCCCCTCGCCTCTGCTTTGGGCCTGTCCTCCTCCACTCCGCGATGAAATGTTATCTGTCTGCATGCTTTTTCATCTCAGTGCTCTCTTACTTTCGTTTCATGCTTCAAACAAAGACTGTGGTTTTAACATTTTACATTTTAATTTTAAAAAAATCATAAAAAGACACTTGTGGTCTATTTCTTATAACTTGTCAGTCAAGTCAGCTCCGTCCAACTGCTCTTCCTTTACCAATACCTATATTCTCCAATAAAGATGAAAGGGACAACTTTAAAGTGGGATAAAAAGTTCATCCTCTTGCCTTATTTTTTTTCTTTTAAATGCATGAAAATGATTTTCACAGGTGAAGCTGAGCCGTTTCCCTCACCCACTTAAGGTCAGTTAATAGTCAGACTGAGATAGTCCAAAATCCACAAAACCAACTTTCTGCTTTATTCAAATTAGACTCTTCCCTGCTGGTGAAGTAAAAGCACGTGTTGGGGCGCTAACAAGATGAGGCCAGTGCCAGAATGTGTGTCTTCATGTGTCTCTGCCTGCCTGTCCTTTGCTCTCAGTGTGATGAGGGCCCACTGTTGGGCAACTTCAATTCAATTCAATTTTATTTATATAGCGACAAATCACAACAACAGTCGCCTCAAGGCGCTTTACATTGTAAGGTAGACCCTACAATAATACATACAGTGAAAAACCCAACAATCATATGACCCCCTATGAGCAAGCACTTTGGCGACAGTGGAAAGGAAAAACTCCCTTTTAACAGGAAGAAACCTCCGGCAGAACCAGGCTCAGGGAGGGGCGGCCATCTGCTGTGACCGACCAATACTTGACGTTTTGGCTTTTTTCCCCCCACCCAAAAAAAAAAAAACTCTGCAAATTCAAAAGGGGATCATTAAAATTTCTTCTGAAATAGAGCTAGAGGGGGTGCTATATAAAAGAAAGCATTTCAATCCACCATTCATAGTCTAACCAAAGTGCTCGATCTGTTAAATATAGCAACTCAGACAGCAGCTTGCTAGATACATTTCTCAGTTTAAAAAAAAAAAAAAATCAATATAACTTGTGAGGTATATTCTTATTCAGGTGCCAACAAAATCAACCAAAACACACCCGCAAACACACACACAGACACACACACAGTCACCTTAATGTCTAAAAATACCCTCACAGCCTTCCAATGTGGCCATGTGCGGGGACTGTGGGTTGCCTGGTGCGGCAGAAGAAAATACACAGTTAAAGGAGTGAATATGAAAGAGGGAACACAAAGAGCTACAAAAGGGAGTGTTGAGGAGGAGGAGGGGGAGAAGGGAGGGAGGGAGGGCTGCCCTGCAGTCGCTTGTGTTCTCCCCTCTCTCTCTCTACTTATTGTGGCTCTCTTTGGTGGCTGTGGCTATTTTTGTATGCTTCAGCCTCCTGACCAACTGATGGGAGAGCTGCGAGAGCAACTGGACTGTATGGAACAGACTGAATGCTATATAACTGTGGGTAGTTTCTATTGTAAACAACAGAATAGTCTAATATCTGGATTCTGCAATAATTTGTGACTTAAATAAGGCAGAGGTTTAGAATAGGGGGGGTTCAGAGATACCAAACACTACACAGAAGCATATTCAAGAATGTGCATAAGTGTATGTATGACCACGGAGCGAGCCTTTATCTGCCTGTGCAGACTCAAGAGGGTTCAGACTGTGGGCGGAGGCGTGGGCATGATAGCAGAATAACAATGGGGAAGGAGGACACGGGAAACACATTGCAATAAATGCAGGCTAAGGTTTTAGAAACGTGAGGATGCACAACACGGGGACCTACCGCTCAAATGGCTTTTCGGTTTTAAACAAAACTTTACATCTAAAGTAACAGCTTACCTTGAGCACAGCTCAGATAGTAAGAGAGGTGAAGTTAACGAAACAATCTGAAATGATCCTTTCCTGTTTGACCCAAGGAGCAGATTCATGACATCTTTATGTCATAAATAAGGAAGTGTTTACTTTTGCGGCAAGAAACCACTAGCCTAGCATTTGCATTTTGCTCTGCTTGCGCTCTTTGAAGCTAAACAAATCTTAAGAAGAAAGCGATGCTAGCCTCCTAACCCGAATGTCAGTTTGACAGCACACAAGGGTGACCTACTTCCCAAAATCCTGAACTATTTCTTTCCACCATTCCACAAAAATAGGTTTACTCAACACTTTACGATCATTGCTTATTCATTTTTCAGGATGATGATTTTTTAAGATCTTGTAGTTATGACTAAATAAAAAAAAAGGCAAACTGGAATAAAGCAGTTGGGTTTCTAGGATACATTAACCAACAGCCAGAAAGTATTTAATAATTAAGTTAGGGAGCGCAGTTGATACAGGATAGCAAAGCATAATCTTGTAGATGCTGGCCACAGTCAGGTGGGGACAAAAAAGGAAATACCATGCATCTTCGTAAATCTCTTTTATATGTTTTTATACATCTTTTCATATTTAATTTGTCTAAACAAGGCAAGCTGGTACAGTGTACTTAGTGTACTGTGGCCAGTTGAGATCTGGTGACTGTGGAGGCCATTTCATGTTCAAGAAACAAGCTTGAGGTGATTTTTTGCGCATTATCCTGCTGGAAGCATCCGCAGCAGATGGATCCACTGTGGTCGTAAAGGAATGGACGTGGTCAACAGCAATATACGGGCAGGCTGCAGTGTTTATTTGACATTCATTTGCTATTAATGGATGTGTCAATAAAATATACCCCACATCATCACACCATCCAGCCACAGCAGCAACATTTCTCCTACTGTTGTCCAATTTTGATGAGCTCATGAGAACTGAACCCTCAGTTTCCCGTTTTTAGCTGATAGGAGTGGTGCATGGTGTGGTCTCCTACTGCTGTAGCATATGAGGTGTTCCACATTCAGAGAGGCTCTTTTGCATTCTTTGGATCTAATGAGTGAATATTTGAGTTTGTATTTGAGTCTGGCCATTCTCCACTGACTTCTGACGTAAACAAGGCATTTACACCCGGAGATGTTGTGCTCACTATATATTTTCTCCTTTTCTGACCGTTCTCTGTAAACCTTACAGATGGTTGTTTGGCAAAAAAGCACAGATTAGCTTCTGCAGAATTTAATTAAAAAAAATGGAAATCTAGTTGGTTTTTCTAGGTGGAGGTGACACAGAGTGTAACTCACAGCTCTACTCTTAGCTCTGGCTCTTTGATTTGCACTTGTTAGCATGTGGTGCCTTCCCATTTTACATAAGGCTCCTCCAAAAAGCACACTCATTACTGATAAGGACAACATGACATGGAACCTGAGCTGAAGTAACAGTGCTAGGCAGCAGACACACATTTACACACTTTCCCTACTTCAAAGGGGGCCCCATTGGTAAAAGTAGGGGGATAGCACTGTTCAGGGAGGGATCTGATAGAGAATACACTGTCTTTGAAAACACAGGTATTAGGAGAGCCCTTCTTTGTCTTCTAAGGATAGGAAAAGACGAAGAATACAAAAGAGTGGAAATACAAAACAGACAGAGAAAATGTGACAAAAATGCAAGGAAGGGAGCTGTGTTTGCAAGAAACAGAGAAAACACATTAAGGTGAGTGCCTTTCCTTCCAGGTTGGCTATTTTCACAACTCATATTGATGGGATTACGCAGAAACACCTGACTCTAGGCTCACGCCTCAACAGAAATGGCAGGCTTCCTGTTGCCCTTTAAATCCTTTCAGGACACAGAGATTATGGCTACACATGCTGACACATTACAGTGCAGAAGGACACTCACCCTTCAGTATTTCAATAAAATGACACTTTTTTAGCAAACAGACTCTGAAATGCCTTATTTCTGATCCTTGCATATGCACACTGTGAGAACAAAAACTCAGTAAAAGAAGCAGCTCTCCTGAAGTGTGAAGGCTCACCTGAGCCTACTCAGCCAAATGTCAATAGCTCGACAATCTCACAAATTAAACAACCCCCCCCCCCCCCCACCACCACCACCACCACCACCACCACCACCACCACCACACACATACTCTCGCCACACATTCTACACCACTCACAAGCGTCAGCAACTAAACCCTCACTGACAG
>VURO01045587.1:0-17923 GCA_015108175.1 Pelvicachromis taeniatus | reverse complement strand
CGCATACTCACACACACACACACACACACACACACACCCACACCCACCCACACAACCAACCAACACACACCCACACACACACACACACACACACACACACACACACAGTAAATGCACTGTGGGCTTGTAATAGGTTTGATAATAACCCATGTAACACACACTGTTCTGCTATAGACGTAACTAATTACTGTTCATTAAAATTATGGGTGCTAGATTCATTTGATGAATCATTTAAACTATGAAATGCTATGTAACAGCAAGCAAATGTCTTATTATATTTGAGCAACTCTCAGCAGCAAGAGGTGCCAAAACTGTAGTTTGTTAAAACCCACAATGTCATCAGTGACAACGTAATTTAGGCTTAGCCTTATTTTTCTTATATTTTTATCTCCTTTTCTTTAATCCAGGAACTCTTGCCGGTATCACATTTTAAAAATAACAATAATTTTGTTTGAATCATATTTAATTTATGTGCCTTTTCCTGTGTAAGTGTAAGTCTTTTCTTCATTTTGTCTTTACTTTTTCACATATCACGAATGGCAGATTTTGGCCACCTTAAATAGAATAAAAAATTTGACCCTGGAACATTTTATCAGTAGGATGGCTGGATAACATTTTGTAGTTACGTATTTTAAAATGTAACAGTCAGCAGAACAACCCAAAATAATTCAGTCTGAACTCAGAGAGATGATGAACACCCATAAACTGCTGGAAGATTGAGCTGGAGTCATGGTAGGCTCCGGTTTGCTTGTGTTTCTGTCTCACTCCTGTTTTCCTTCTCCAGGTCTTGGTTGGTTTTGGCAGCCAGGGCTCTGCCTTTGGGTGGAGTTGTCACCAGCTCCACCCTAGCCTGCACACCTGTTGCTCACTTTCCTGTCTCATTTTCCAACTCACCCATGCAATTCCACCTTTTGTGCAAATGTCCTCTCTCCTAGAGAAATCCCTCCATGGAAGTTATTCTGTGTTTTAAAATCAGTGCTTCTTGTAAACAATAAAGGTCTTGAGTTTGATCAGTTCAGCCTCTTTCTGGTTGTGCGTTACAGTCCACTGTGCCTTTGGTGTTCATGCCTTGATAAGTGTCTGCCTTTAGTTTCCAAACTGTTTAACTTAAAGCAACAATCCTTGATGAATCTCTCTTGGTGTCCTCCATCTCTGTGCAAATTTACACTTTAGTTTATTTGCTGTTTTTAATCCTTTATTTGCTGCCTTTAAAAAAACATCAGTCGCTCATCCTGTCCTCCTTCAATACATGCTTGAATCTTCTCTGAGGTCTTTCCCTTTTCCTCCTGCCTGGCAGCTTAATCTACATCAGGGGTCTCCAACTCCAGGCCTCGAGGGTCGGCGTCCTGCAGGTTTTAGATAACACCCTGGGTCAGCACATCTGAATCAAATGATGAGTTCATTAGCAGGCCTCTGGAGAACTTCAAGACATGTTGAGGAGGTCGTTTAACCATTTAAATCAGCTGAGGTGGATCAAGGACACATCTAAAACCTGCAGGACACTGGCCCTCGAGGCCTGGAGTTGGAGACCCCTGATCTACATCATCCTTTTTCCACACTTTCCCTCCTCTGCACATATCCAAACCATCTCAGTCCCACCTCTTTAACTTTGTCTCCAGCCTGAGCTGTCCTTCAGATATACTCATTTCTAATCCTGTCCATCCTGGCAACTCCCAATGAAATCCTTACCACTTCAAAAAAAATTATAAATGAATCACCTACACTGCCTATAAGCTTATAATGTCACATCTCAAACATCTGTGAGTTGTCCATAACAACAAAAAGGGTAGTCCTCACTATAGAGAGCAGTTCCCCCCTGTAAACTCATCTGTTCTGAGTTGCCTTTTTTTTCTGACACATTGTTTAAGACCTCATAATTTTAATAATTAGGTTTTCCCCAAAAATATTTAAAATTTAAAATACATTAAAATAAGTACTGGCAGGCATAGAAGCCTTTAAAAAATTTAGACCAAGGATTGTGTGGAGAATGTTAAAGTGTGTTTCTTGTGTTCAGATGTGTGAATGGAAACAGCTGAGATTCTGGGTTGGTATTCCTGTTACTGAAAGTCTGATTGTATGGGTCATGAACCAGACAATGTTGGCAAAATCATAAAGGAACAAGAAGTACACTCTTCGGTTCAGGTGAGTACACTCCATACCGCTGTGCAGTTACTGGACGGTTACTTGTTCTCGCCTGCATTGATGTTGGTTAGCGTGTAGAAATGTTCTGGGCTGCAGTCCACGTGTGAAAACAGCTTCCAGTGTGAGTCTGAGGGGGCAGGGCCCTATAAAGTGTTTTATTTTCTCACATTTACAGTTCCAACAGTATCAGCTGATCAGTTTAGATTCACCGTTAGGCGAATATGCTGCGGCATACATATACGCAACGATCTCCCATCCGTCTCCAATTCAATCTAAAAATGCTCCCAAAATAAATCCTCCATCAAGATCACCTCTGAAGACTATTCAGCTAATCCCCTGTGCTGAGGGTGATCTGCCCAGCAGACTGACTGACAGAAAATACACAGCCATCATTTCATTTCACAACCAGGTCAAAGGTCAGCAGTCCAGACAGCAACTTGGAGCGATGTCAAACTTTTTTTTTTAAACTGCTTATCTAACTCATCATGGTGATGTATGGCAAAGAATCTGTTTTACGTACTCTCTAATACAACCCATAAGGCAGCTTTATGATTATACCTGGAGACAAGCTACAGTTAACTGTGCACTATTGAGCACTTTCATTAAATACTTGTTTTAGTGCCAAGTGTTTCTAACACAACCAAAAAATAAGACTTTCCCCGAGTTTCCCGCCTGTAGACTGCTTTAAGACTTTTATACTCGCTCCTGCCTCTGTGAACCTCATCTGCCACCTTCTAGAGTCACAGTTAGCAACACTAGCTCAAATCAGCCAACAGATGCCATCAATGACTACCATCAACAAACGAGCCGCTCCCACAAATGACACACAATCTTTACAAAAGGGACAAGCTGAGGTGGATTTGCAGAGGTTTAGGTGCATTTAGTAGCCAGGTGACATTGCCCTGTTTGTCCAGGCCTATGACGGTTTGGTGGAGAATGTGGGTCAGGCTTGGAAAGGTGATTGTGGCCGGCGAGCCATGCCGGCCTGCAGATGGTGATGAGGAGGGAGGGTGTGAGGAAGCTACAGCCGTGCAGGACTGCAGCTGCAGGGAGCTGCTGCTCTCTAACTGTCTCACAGGTTCATGATAATGAGCTTCAACAGCAGCAAAACAGACAATACAAAACCACAAACAAGTGCTTGTATGTCACATATAAGAGAAAAACAGAGTTTGTACAATTCTAATGAGCCTGAAAATCAATATTTGGTACGACCACCTTTATTTTTTAACAGCCTGATCTTTCTTAGGCAGTAATTGTTCTCTGGAATTCTTGAAGGATGTTCAAAGCTCTTTGGACGTCGGCTGCCTTTGTTCCTGTTCTCTGTCAGGATGGTTCCACACTGATTTGATAATCTTGAGATGCAGACTCTGGGGAGGCCAAACCATGACTGAAAGCATTCCAGTGTTTTTCTAACCAGGTGTGTTTTTATTGCAATAGCAGTGTTTGGAATAATTGTCACAATGAAAAATTAAGCCACTGTCAATCAGACGCTTTCCAGATGGTGTTGGTCGATCAAAATCTGCATTCTTAATTTCATAAATTCTGGAAAGATCTCAGGCGGCACCGACTGAAGCACAGCCCCAAACCCAAACCAAACAAAGCCTCCAGCATGTTTTACAGATCTAGACAGTCATGTAGTTCTCTTTCTGACCTCCTTTGTACATATCAAAAGGTTGATTCTGTTCATCTTGTTGATCAATGGTCATGAGAATTTGCATATTAATGATCAAGGAATTACCCATTGTTCCTTCAGTGGTGCTAGTTTCAGACATTATGCAAATGTACTGTTTATAAGGTTGGAAGCCTGCAGTCAGCTGAGACTGAAGAAGTCCCTTGGATGATGACAAAACGTTTCTCCCACTGAAAATGTCCAGATGAACACAATCAACTTGTTGGGATTTACTTACCTGGATGATTGAGCATGCATCAAGACATCCTCTGTACATATTAACAACAATTTGAACCAGAAACTCAAAATAAATGCGGAGTGGCACAAGACAGTTACATAACACTGTATTGCAGCTAAAAAACTGTTTTAAAGGACCAATTCTGGAGCTCTGTGTTTTATAAATCAGAAAAAAAACATTGGGGGATACATGTCTAATATAGTGAAGCTTATTAGTAAGATGAAAACTTTATAGAAATGTATTGGAAACCCTCAATTTATCCATATTGTCCTGCTTGTCTGGGCTGCAGTGGCAACAATCAATGCAGAAATGCCCAAGCCTCACAGAGTCCTGCTTCTGCCCTGGATATGTCTGAAACTTCTCACCTATCCAATTAGCATCCTTTTCAGATGTCTGAACCTTCTCCACTTGCTTGTTTTAAAATAGAGGAACAGCATTTCTATTATGAGCTCCTCAACCTGTCTTTAAGGGTGAGTCCAGACATCTTTCAGGGGAAGCTCATTTCTGCTCCTCGCATCCATGAGCTTATATTTCCAGCTGCCTCCCACAGATTCCACACATAAATGAGAGCAGGAACATGTAGACAAAAATGTGCAAACCAATGCGTTTCTTATTCCAACAAAAGAAAAAGTTTACAAAGCACAAAAAACATATACAGCATAGAACCTAATAGCAAAGTAACTGCAGCTTTTTGGCCACACTGGATGCTGTATTCAAGTTTATGTGACCCATGTTGAACAGCATGACGTATAATAACCTTTAGGGTTTCCTAAATCTGAGTTTTTAGAAGTGTTACATCAGTTTTAACAGTCACACCTGCAAATCTCAAAGACAGAGGAGAGCAGAT
This sequence comes from Pelvicachromis taeniatus, assembly GCA_015108175.1. Taxonomy (NCBI): domain Eukaryota; kingdom Metazoa; phylum Chordata; class Actinopteri; order Cichliformes; family Cichlidae; genus Pelvicachromis; species Pelvicachromis taeniatus. Next base: position 13,027 of record VURO01045587.1, on the reverse strand, counting down.
TTCAGTGAGTCCTGTGGGAAAACAGCCTGCTGAAACACAGCTATTCTCTCAGGACCTTTGTGAAAGCGCAGTGCACTCTGGGAGTGGACTATCAGATGCTTCACCTCTCTGGAATAAACCCATTCAGGGCTACAGGCTTACTATATCCTATATGTGTTCACATTGTCATTCATGTTACCATAACTGCGAATGACCTTCAGGTTTCCCATCTATGGGTTTCCAAAGATATCTACCCTCTTAAAATAATGCAAGCCTTTAAAAACCTTTTGAACCCCTGAAGAGCAAATGAGAAGTAAACGTTGTGCACTTACGTCTCAGGTGGGATCTTCATCTGAGTCTCAGCTGTGATCAAAAGGCAAAAAATTCCCATCAGCCTCAAGAGGTTCCTCATTCCCAACACATCAGTGCTGTCCATCCTGTATCCCTGAAGTCCAGACATCGAGCTCCTCGCGGCTCAAACTTTAAAGGCAGATTCTCAAACTGGGAGAAGCGCTGAGTGTTCAACAAGATGATAAAGAGTTTGTAGGAAATGGTTTCCTCATGTTGGCTAAAGACAGGAAACGGTGACATTTATAGTTACAGACTTTTGACCCTGAACTCTTTCCATCATGTCTAAATATACACGTCCTGCCGCCAGCATCTTCTCTGTTTGCTTCAGCCTCTCATCTTCATCAGAGCAACTTCCGAAAGATCCAGAGGGACTCAAAATCATTGCACACCGGGACAAAGACTTAAAAATCCATCCGACTGTCCACAGGAAAAACCTCCAGGTTACTCCTTATGGAACCAGGAACAATGAGTGGGCTCATTTCACCACTTTGCAGCTATTAAAGAAGACATAAAGCTGGTGATCTGCAGAAGACACCACAACCACTTGCATACCCTGTCACCCAATCTGTGGTGTAATCCACTTGGATTAAAAACTCCTCTTCCTCATGGAAGAGAGCGTCACAGAGAGAGAGAGAGAGAGAGAGATGAGTGGGGAGGGATTGGAGCAGGGGATTGGATGCAGGCTCTGCTTTATCAGAGAGGATTAGAGCGATTTCTGGAGACAGACTCCCCAGCAACCAATCACAGCTGCCGTAGAGAGAAAAAAAAGAAAAAGCAAAGGTTCACTTTGGCTGCACAAAGAGAGAAAGAGAGCCGCTAACAAAGATATAATGCCACAGCACACACAAACACACACTTGGACAATCAGCTGATTGACAAAAAAAACACATTCGAGCATTATCATTAATTACATGTTACTGACACTGACACGCACACACGCACGCACGCACGCACGCACGCACGCACGCACACACACACAGTCCAAGGTTTCATTCTACTGTCTGATCCAGATCCACCAAGACTTTAAACCTTCAGTAAGCTGATAAAAACCCACTTAGAGGTGAAGCTGCTGACCAATTACGGCTCACTATTATCTCAGCATCATCATCCTTCCTCATCATCAACATTATCTCCACAACTGGAAAATGCAAGAAGAGGTGCAAAATTCTTAGAAAAATGATCTGTTGTATATGTTGTGTTCTCTCCAGGTACGCTGGCTTCCTCCCACAGTCCAAAGACATACATAGACCCACAGTTAGTGTCAGCCTGAACCTTATTTTTAAAAGATCAGTGTACACACAGACTACATCCAACAATCTTAATGCTTAAGAATATTTGAACTAAAATATTATCTACCCTAAAAATTATGTGCACTTTACTACTTCTGACTCCTTTTGTGCTCCTGAAGTAAAAATAACTTTTTTGCGGGGGGGGATATCACATAATGTTGGCTCTCTAAATAGTTTGTCCGCCTCATATCAATCTGAAATTTGATTCAGTCTGAAGTTGGAGTTCATCCTGCTGCACACCTCTGTCCCACCCTGGCTTTCACATTAAGAGTCATGCAACTTGTTTTTACTTCCCTTCTGGGCAAGTCTCTCCACTTCAGAAGTTTTATGCTCCTGACAACATTGAGACTTCATCTCGATTCATGTAAAATCCCCTCAGGAGCAGAATATCCAGGTGCTCAGGTGGAGAAATCAAAGTGAACTGTAAGTGCAGGTCTGTTGGCAGCAGTTTGGTGGTTTCATGGTTCCCAGACGCCCATTAATTATTGATAAGAGTCACAAGAATAACCACAGAGTGATCAATAGAGTGTCAGAGCAGAGCCAAACCTTCACCGCTGTGACCGACCGCATCACATCCACTCTGTGTTTTAAGAAACGACACTGATCGCTGAGGCAAGATAAAAATAAGGAAGAGTAATTCTATTGAAACAACTTCACAACCCACATTTTGCTGTCTCCATACAAACGTGAATAATGAATCCCTCCACTGGCACTGCAGAGCCAGTATAATGTTATAATGTTTATTATTCATTGTCTATTCATAACTGCTTTTTGCCACTTTAGCCTCAGATTTTAATTCATGGCTCAGTCGCACTGGATTAAAAATATTTGCCCGGTGATTCGACTGATTTTTTTTTTCCTGTCCTGTTTTTTCCTGTCTTTAAAAAAAATTTAAAAATAAGCTCAGGGGAACCACTATAAAAGGTTGTACAGATAAACACATGAACACAAGCAGGTATTTAAAAGGAGAAACGGTGGAAATGTAACCAGATGAAAAAAAAAATTAAGAATCTGGTTTGAAGTGTGTTTTCTGTAACAGTTTGTTTTAATAGGGGTCATTGAGCCTGTGTATTGGATTTGCTCAGGCAGGCCATTCCATAGTTTTGGGGCTCACCTCAGGAACAGATCACACAGGCTGGTTCATAAAAGTCTTAAAGTCAATATTGAGTCTTAAATTCAATTATAAAAGAGGTCACAAGGTCACTTCTCTAAGTCTGGCAGCATTGTCTGAACAAAATGAAACAAATGAATGAATTTTTGGATGGGGAAGTGAAAGAGACTGCTGAAATAATCAACCTGGAAAAAAGGTCAAGGCATGCAAAATGGCCTCAGCGTTTTTAAGAGATATAGTTTTTCTTATGCATGTACACGACCCTAAGAGGAAAAACAAAAATGAACCAACACCTCCATCTAGTGTAAGAAGCATGGCACTAGAAAAACAGAACACACTTATATTTTTATACTTGCTAATTCTGACTGCATTTTTATGTATTGTATTTTGATGGCTAAAACAAACCAAATGAAAACAAACACTTTTATTGTAGATTAAGATAAAGAAATTATATTTTACAAGGTAAAAACTCTACAATACTAAAGAGACAACTCCAATAATCAAATGATCCAGTATGAGAAAGTATGGTGATGGTGGGGAAGAAAAACTCCTTTCTAACAGGAAGAGATCTGCAGCAGAACCAAGCTCAGGGAGGGTCAGCTTTTTTTTGTGCTCAGGTATATGATACCCTGTTTGCATTGCAATCATCCTCAGGATCTTCATCATAAGCTTGTTAAAAACCTTATGGCCACTGGTGTTGTGACCGGTTGCAGTGTGAGGGGTGAGAGAAGAGAGTAAAGAGGAAGATTAGGAGAGCGAGCACAACAAACAAAAAGAGCTGTGTGTGCGGGAAGTGTGTCCTTCCTCAACATGCTTCTGTCAGTGATCAGCCATCCTGATATGATAGAGCAATGCTGTGACTTTTTTAAAAGCTACAGGTAATCGACACGTGTGAATGCTTGACATTAACAGAAAGGTACAAATGCTGGTGATCAACATTGAGCGTATCTGAATTCATCTTCTGGAGGATTTTCCACTGATAAAAAGACAATCTAAAAATGAAGAGTATGAAGGTGTCATGGAGATGTGGGTCAGGTTTTAGAAGACAAACTGCCTTCATCATTTTTTTATGATCCCGCTTACAAGTTCAGCCATACTTTGAACACCGACTGATTCTTCACAGAAGCACGTTCTTCACTGGGACTTACCTCAGGACTCTGCATGTGTGTGTATGTGTGTGTGCATGTGTAAAGGTGCTGATGAGGTGGGTTGCAGGTCCTCGGGGTGGTGTTGAGGATCTGGTAACAGTGTGTTCTCAGTGTCAGAGCAGAGAGTAAATCACACAGTTAGGGTCGCATGCATGCACACACACGCACACACACACACAGTTCAGGGAGCTATTTGTCTGGGGAAGATTTAATTTCAGAATAGATCTGAAGAAATAACACACTTTTTAACTAAGCATCATGTTGAGAGTTTTTCTGGGCCAAATGTATATTCAGTGTTTGAAGTCTCACGTTGAGCATTTTCACCATTAGTTTTATTGAACAAGATTACAGAGAACACAAAGTAATCAGGAAACAGCTACTGAGGTTACAGAGCAAGAAACTCTGAGAGGGTAATTTTTTAAAAATCATGGAGTCACACTTTTTTTTGCAACCCCCTGCTGGTCATTAAAATGAGTGCACATTAAAGGTACTTCAGGACATCCCATGTCAGTTCATCAGATGCCCTCCACTCGGCCATCTCACAGTCGAAGATTCACTTCGGAACAAGAAAAACTGCACAAAATCAGGTCCTCACCATTGTTAGCTTTCTCAAAAATGCTTTAAGTAATACATGTAGGAGTGTTTGAACCCATTTGTCACTCCTACCACTGCCTCACTGTGTTCACTTATGTTTTGCACCACCCTCACATACATCTCCACCATTCCTTCCTCACGCAGTGCCACTGTTCCTGTCTTGGCACTGTCACATGCTTTCTCTAGATCATGCTCCCCCCAGCAGTAAATGGACATGTGATACCGGAGATATGTGACACATAGTGTGCCACAGGCATCATTGGGCTCATCAAATCCTGTCCTGGGGTCAGAGATCAGGTGGTGTCCTCAGGAAGAGAGCAATTGCGTAACCACTTTCCCACATACTTAAGATCAGTGCTGATCAGTCAAGATTCTTTGTGTAAGTTTCAGTCACTTAACAAACAGCAGTTTTCTGAAAACATTTATAGAGGATTAGTGACTGAACATGGAACATAACCATTCTGACATCGACTTTAGTAAAAATTTGTTTAAAATTTAGCCTACTTCTCCGTGCAGAAAGTGCACAGGTGCTATAATTAAAAGCTCTGTTTATCTATGTAATATAAGCTGATGCTGGTTCTTTCCAGCGTGCTGCGTGAACTCACGCACACACATAGTCGTGCTTTCCTATCTTTATGGGAACATCTAATTGACATAATGCTTTCCCTGGCTGCTTACTCTAACCCTAACCATCAAAAATGAATGCCCAACCCTAACCATAGCCTAACACTAAAACCACATTTTGAGAATCAAAAATACCTTCACACTTGTGGGGATGGGTATTTTGTCCCCATAATGGTTGTTGGTCCCTGCATGTATAGTAAACTTCCAATTTTTTGGTCCCCACAAAGATATGTAAACATGGTACACACACACACAAAACACACACACACACTGTTTCGGAGTTCAGTTCTTTATTTGTGCTTTTGCCTCTTCAGGCTGATTTGCTGGCTGCCTTTCTCCACACGCAGCTGTCCACTCTAAGCCTCCACTAGATCCTGGCCTGTATACAGTATAATCTTATTGTGCAATTCCTCAAGGGCAGAAGCTGTTTTATTAAAAAGACCTATAGGCCCTAACCTACTGTTATCTGTTTTACATATAAGAAAGTGACAAAGCTTTAAAATGAAATAAAACGCCAAAAGATACAAACTATCAGATGATCTACTATGAGCAAGCACTTGGTAAAAGTGGGGAAGAAGAACTCCTTTTTACCTGGGAAAGAACAGCAGAACCCGGTTCAGTGAGGGGCAGCCTTATATCTCGATCTGGTGGGGGGGACCAATAGATGATGAGCTAGAGTAGTCTTAGAAATAGAGTCATTAATGAGCGCACTCTACCTCAAGCTTCCACATGTGAACTTCTGCACTTTAAAGTCAACATATTGTCTTTCTGCACAATTTTGTGTATTTTGAATAGTGAATTGTCTCCCCCTCTCAACAGCTGCTGAGCTATCAAAGTCCAGTCCATCATCTTTGGCCTCGTGTTAACACACCACCACACTCATGACCAACACTATGTGTGTGTATGCATGTGAGGAGGGGGTTTCATGCCTGTGATATGCAGGGCTTAGCCAGCGCTGAGCACAACAATGGCCGCATTGAGGAGGACATTGCCCCACGTGGCCTGGCATGGATGGAGTGTTATGGACGAGATTGGGGGGATGGCGGGGATGTTTTTTGGTCGAGGGGGTTGTTATGCTCTGAGACCCTGAGCCCTGCAGCTGTCGCCTGGCACGCTCCGGTCTCGGGAAGAACCGACAACTCACATCAATGCCAAGTGTCCTGGTGCGGCCGATGGCGGGGGCCTCTGTCATCATAGGGCATCTGGAGGAAGGGGGGTAAAGTGGAAGGTGGTGTGGGGGTAACAACCACCATAATACCAACAGAGCTGCTCGAAACCCCTGCTCCCCTGTAACCCCTGGACTCCATGTCACCCAGCTGCTTTACCCTCTAAGATGGAACGTGTCACAATTTGAGCGTCAAGCCTTTTATATCACCAACACGTGATCGGCTGTCAAGTGAAAGCATCAAAAGCAGCAGCTGTCAATCTTTCTCGTAAATGAGGTGACTCATGTGCCTGCCAGCTTACAGGGAATACAATTCATGCCTACAAACTCTTTTTGTAGCAGCAGGTAAATAAACAGGAAAAATCGATAAAAATGAAGCCTAGATTTATCAAGTACTCACAACTCCTTCACTGAGCCACCAATAAGGAGAAAATTTGATATGCTTCTTTAGTTGATGATTCTTGTTTTCATAAAAGCTTGCTTTTCTCAGCATATTACTTCAAAAATATATACACACTACATTTCATAAAATAAAAACAAGACAGTCAGTTTAAAAAAAGCCTGATCTCCAGCAGTGGTTGGGCCAAAAAAAAAAAAAAAAAAACCAACAAAAAAACGAATTCAGTTCAATTCATATAATGACAAATCACAACAACAGTCAGATCAAGGTGCTTCATATTGTAAGTTAGTGACTAACAATCAGATGACCCTTTTTCATGCAAGCACTTGGTGACAGTGGGAAGGAAAAACTCCCTTCGAACAGGAAAATACCTCCAGCAGAAGCGGACTCAGTGAGGGGCAGCCATCTGTTGTGACCTATTGGAAGTGGGGGGTGGGGGAGAGGTAGACATCTTTTGCAGCTTGCAAATGTTTCATAGTAAAAGCCTTGTCAAGTAATGCTAGGGCTTTTAATTTGAAAGTTATGGGGAGTACGAAGTTTCTACTGTAGACAGATCTTGTAAAGTTTTTTTTTAGGGAAAATTCCAGTTTTGCTGTAGGAAAGTGTTCTGATTGTTCCATACTAACTACAGTTTGGCAACAAGTGATATTTTATTTATGTCCATGTTGGAACATCACTGAAGCTGTGACAGCGTGAGTGTAGTAGGTGCTGACAATCTCAAGTTATTCACTTCCTGCTAAATAAAAATAAATGCTTTAACTAAAAGAACATGTGCTGCATTTAATATGTGCAAAAGGAGAAGAGACATGAGCCTGATACCTGATGAATAAAACATGATCTCTGTGTGGACATCATCCTGTCCAGACTGGTTCCTGACTGGATTTATCCAGCTCTCTCTCTCACACACACACACACACACACACACACACACACACACACACACACACACACACACACACACACACACACACACACACAGCTTTGATGATGTTCTGGATAAAAATAACTGGAAATCCAAGTTGAATATTTATAGGACGCGTTTCACACAGTGACACAGCAGAGTAACAAACACAAAACAGAATTATAACCCCACCACTTGAACGTCACAGATTTCTCAGAGAACTGCCACTCTTTTTTCTCATTTTCTGGCATCTTCTCTTTTTTTGACCACTCTCTGTAAACAGAAATGGCTGTGAGGGAAAATCCTTGAAGATCAGCATCTTCTGAAACACTCAGACCAGCCTTTCTGCCACAACAACCAACAATCACAGCATGTTCAAAATCAGTTAAATCACATTTCTTTTACATTTTCATGCTTGATTTAAACCTCAGCAGGTCATCTTGCCATCTAAATGGTTGAATGGATATTTGCCTTAATGTGCAGTTGAAGAGATGCACCTGAAAATGTGTTAACCACTGCATACAGTTTTCCGTCTACATGGGCCCAGAAAGCCTCTAAATGAAGGGCAAGGATGCATCCTGATGTCCAAAACAAATGAAACCTTCTCCTTTTTACTAGAGCAGCAGATCTGGTCCAGGGGATCTCCAAGTTCTTCCCTTTCTCTGACAAGGAGCTCAGCTAAGCTATGAACAAAACTAATTTTCTGCCCTCATTGTAATTGTTTTGATCTTTAAAAAGAGGCCAGAAAATGGCTCAACCAGTAGATCAGAAGATTGGCCTTCCTGGTCATCTCTCTTTGATATACAGTCCTGATTAGAGCCCACTATCTGCTAGAGATTTAATGAGTGATTTAATATTATTAAAAAGTGTATGATATTACAACTATTTCTATGTTTTTTGCCATTATGCTTTGTCCTTTTGGCACAGTAGATCTATCTAAAACTGAAAGTACTCATGAATCGTGATACTGATACCATGGAAGCTAAAGTTTCTGGCACAGTCCCCAGGTCTGCTTGGTCCTAGCACCTGGTGCTGTTATTCCACACATATATAAAGGAATTCCCTGGTGTTATATCTATACCTCTATTCTGAGCGCACGTAAATAATTACATTTTGGGGAGAAAATTATTTTGAGCGAAGAAAAGCTTAATTTGAGTAAACAAAATTCATTGCTGCATGCAAGAAATGTATTTCACTATTTGCGGTTATCCATATACACACACAATAACAGCCCCTCTCACTGAGTTGTGGGCGTTTGATCTTGCTCAGATCTCTGCTCTGTGTGCTGACGGACATCTGTGGACCTGCACTCAGTGTGTCGCTCCCGCTCTCAACATCTCTGCTCCGTGCATGCTCAACTCTTCTGTACACCGTTATAAATGTGCCACAAAACCAACCAATCACAGACTTGGATGCAAAAATTCTGATTGGCTGTTTTGGTCTCTAATCAGCTCGCTAGCTACTGCATTCTGGGAACACTGTCCAAAATGTAGCTAAACCCAGTGGAGTGGTTTGGTTTAAACTAGATTAACACCAACAATGGTCTTAAAAAGTTATATATTTAAAAATAAAATTATTAAACATACTAACCGAAAATAGCTTTAGCTACAGTGAAATACATTTCTTGCACGCAGCAATACATTTTGTTCACTCAAATTAAGCTTTTCTTTGCTCAAAATCATTTTCTCCCCAAAATGCAACATTTGTACTTGTGAAAATAGTTAACGTGCACTCAGGATAGAGGCATAAATATAACATATTTATATACAAAACATATATCATATACATATAACATCATAGCAACAGAGGTTCCAGCACCTCGCTGCATTGGTAATGGTCTGGCACCCAGTCATATGTCAGTCAGTGGTGTCCTATGATCCGGTTGATAGAGGTCAGGAAATGAACCACCTAAGTTCAACAAAAGATAATAAGTTGGGACCCACCACACTTAGCATTGCTAACAGTTCTTTAGGCTGTTGCTGAATGTCATTCTTACTACATCTCACTCCATCATCATGTCTCTTGACCATTCTGCACACTACTGTATAAGAGAAGGTGCCAGTTTTCCTTTGAGGACAGAGGAGTCGGGCTCATCTAGCTCTGGCGTCGCAATTAGTCTGCATCTTATGGCTTTGAAACTCAAAGAAACATATTTTGTTTATCCATCTTCTGTACTAATGATCCACGTAGATTTGTATGCCGTTTAAAGCCACAGAAATGGTATAACTGTAGCTCACACGACATTGTCCACTGGATAAACCAAACCTTTACAATAAGGACCCAGTGCAAATTGAATTGGTGCACCAAATGCACCACCAAAGCGAACGATCTCGCTACGTGTAGAATTTCGGCGGTAGTGTGACCATGGCTGATCCAAAGATTACACCACCAACATCCATATCGTGTTACTCAAAAGTTGATATATTCATGGTGACATCTGTTTAATCAAAAATCCCGGCCTGATCAATCTGTGCCAAACCGCAAGTGCAGAGGTTTAAGCTGCTGCCCTCCTCCTCTGTCTGCATCGCTTCTTGTTCTCTGTTCGTCTTGACAAGCAGCACTCAGCTCACAGTTGGTTTATTATTTATCTGCCGGCCTTAGGCCAACAGTTGCTGTTCTGCCTCTTGTCCTCTCCGTAGCCCCCCATGGCCACCTGGAGCTGTCACTTCACTTCTGCTGCTGCTTCTGCTGTTCAGAGATAGTCTGCAGAGCCAAAACACAATGAATTTGATTCAAATTGGAAGCAGGTTTTGAGGTTCAGCCACTGATTTTACATTCAAAGTCAAAATCCAAAACCTGGGGCAAAATATCTTCAGCAATACTAGTGGATTTTAAATTCTATATATAATATTATATGCCCCATAACATAATCTTTAAATTTCTGGATATACTGTTTGTAATCTCAATTTTTAAAGCACACGTGCAGACAAATTATTCTATTTTGTATATAGTATGTTGTTCTATTTGATCTCATCCTGTTCTAATGTGTTTTTCTTAACTTTGACTGTTCTTAAACTTGAACTTTCTGCGGGGATCAAAAAATGTTCCCACGTGTGGGACTAATAAAGGTTATCTTATCTCAATGTGACAAATTAAATTGAACTTGATTTGGTATTGATACTGGTACTCGTACGGATACTCAGTTATAAGCAAAAATCCTAATTATCAGCCATTTATCACAATTATTCATTAAATAATCACCTAAAATGTGAAATATTAAAATGTGATTAATCATCTGGTCCTCTGAAAATGTGGGATCCAAATCAGGAAAAACTGTATTTATTGTCCTGGTCTCAACTGACATCACTTCAGGCTTGGAAATGGAACAGTTGGTTTGCTCTCTGCATGAGTTTGACATCTGTGCTGAAACCACAGAGTAAACGTTAGAACCGGACTTCCACAAAGTGATCTGAATATAGCAGCCACACTGGAAGCTGTCTGGGCATGCCCAAGAAGACAACCCTGAGTAGGAGTTCAGACAAATTTAAACCAGGCAAGATTTTTTTTATAACCTTGCTCCAGTTATTTTATAATTGCTCCTCCTATCATGCTAATTTTAAGTTACGGCTGGAACTCCTTCAGATGCTGGCTATCCCTGTTTCAAATCCACAGAGGCCCGAGTAGAGGCTTTATTAATATTAAGAAGGCTTTTATCTAAACTTTGCTCCCTTTTTAGTCTAAAACTAAAGCAGTCATACAGTAGAGAGAGAAAGTGCACTCAGTTAAAAGGATATTCAAGTAAAAAGCTCCACCTGCCAGTGGTAGACATGATTTTGGTGTGCAATGCAAACGTCAGGTTTCAAGTATTATGTCTGGTCTTAAGGCCATGTTGCCATTTTTTTCCATAAAAAAACCCTCAAAGATCATTGTACGATCTTTACCTTACAACATAAAGTACCTTGAGGTGACGGGTGTTGTGATTTGGTGCTTTACAAATAAATAAATAAATAAAACTGAATTTAATTTAATATAGTGACATATTATATTAGCATATTTCCATACTGCTATATTCACAGTGGGTCATGACTTTGGTGTAATACTGGAATGATATGAGGTAGTCAATTTTAAGTTGATTATTGATTATCCCAAGTTAACCTTTGCAGTCTTGGATTGAATGTTGGCTTCAACTTTACAAAAACCTGGATTCCTGTTTCATAAACCTGTTTGTGTGCAGCACAATTATTTTCATAGGTTTTGGCGTCGATTCAAAATGTAGATATCAGAAAACATTTACGCCGGGAAAAGGGTCACATATGACCTGAGACTTGTCTCGACAAAGGAGGAAAGGTCGTTACAGCAATGACGATCTGCTGCGTTTAAACGTCTAAAATTGTGGCAGTTGTTCATCTGAAACGAAAGGTCATGCTGTGTCTCAGTCAGGCTAAACATTTCTTTTATAGTGTCACTGAAGCTGGACGGTGTTATATTTTAATGGAGGCCAGGTTAGAGAGGAGGGCTGAGAGGAAGGAAAACGGATCGCATAAGTTCATTTTGCAACTGAGATAAATGAGTGTGGGGTTTTTTGTTTTTTTAAACAGCTGTATGTCAACACACAATATAATCAGTTTGATTTGGTTTTGTTGCTAAAAATGACTCTCGTCTTTGTCAGACCATTTTAACGTCATAAGCAGATGCTGATTATCCAGATTCCTCAACAAGCTCAACTCTTCGGTCCATCCGTAAGGGTGTTTCTTCTGCATCACACTTTCATCCATCTCATATCAAAAGTGCTGTGGGCCCAGTGCAGTTATTCTCCACACTGTAACAAACTGCTTTAAGAAATTCTGGGCAACATTTGCCATTTCCTATAAAATACAGCAACTGAGGCAATTTTACTGTAAAAACTATGTTAGAATCAGGGCGGAGAAGCTTTGTCTCTTCAGTGTGTTACAGTATTTTTAGAGGCGACAGTTGACGCTAAATCTAGGCTGTCTCTTATTTTATCCATTTGATCTTATCCATCTTTTATCCATATGGCACTTTATCAGCAAACTTGTCATGCTATGAGCAAAAACTATGGCTGTAAATTAAGCATCGCATTAGTTCTGCTGGCCACGGGGTCAGGCTCATCCCTGCAGATCTCAGTGAAAGCTGCTGTTGGATCATCCTGCTGCTTATCCTATTGACAGTCTCATATGTGCCATACTTTCTAATTAAACTGTTTCAATCTGGATTTGGTTGCTGTTACTTCTGCAAGCTATTTTGCAACCCACCTCATTTATTCCATGCAGTTTCTGATTTGTCAGGCTCTGTTCTGTGCTGTGAGTGAGTTTTGGTGCTGATCTGCACCTCATTTTTTTCTTTTTTAACATGTATGTGCACTTAAAGATGGGAAGGTCCCCAAAACAGAGCCACAGAGACAATAAAAATACGGCAGATGGAATAACCATTCAATGTGGTGTACCTCAAGGATCAATCCTTGGGCCCCTTCTTTTTAGTATTTATTTACTTCCCCTTGGCCATAT
>VURO01045586.1:0-14665 GCA_015108175.1 Pelvicachromis taeniatus | reverse complement strand
GATATAGCGGCCGTCAGAGGATATAGCAGAATGTTTTAGAAGTTGAACGGTGAAAATAGGACGAAAACTGTGGGCCTAGTTAATCTGCGAAAAATTGGCTATAAAGAGAAACAGGATCTCAATAGGTTGAATGCTTACAGCATTCACCCAATAAAGAGAAACAGGATCACTATAGGTTGAATGCTTTACAGCATTCACCCAATAAAGAGAAACAGGAACACTATAGGCTGAATGCTTTACAGCATTCACCCAATTATTTAGGTTCTATATTTCAAAATAAAAGTTGTTCTTACTACAATGATGCAGAGGCAAAATGCCAGGCGACAGAGAGCTGTGAGAACCAAGCACCACACTCACCCGAGTGAAGGAATACATAGAATGCACAAGAACACCCACACCTCCCTGCCATCTTTCATTGCTTCACTCTTAATGTGCTCTCTCTCACTGTTAAAGAGTTCACACACTGCATTTTTATCACTTTTATGTGTGCCAAATATAAATGTGAATTTAAAATGTACATTTATATATAAAATCACTCTAATGTAACTACTTTTTTTATGTAGTAATACATTAAAAAACAAGCATTCACCAAGTTACTGTAAATTCCACAATGCATATGCACACTTGTTTGAACCTCTGTTTTTGAAGTCATCAATTTAGGTGCTTTTGTGTGTGAGTGTGACCATATTCACAGAGGAACAAAAATGAATTCATACTTACTCCCAGCAATGGAAACATTCTTTGTTTGCACAGGAACCAAATAGCCTGTCCCAATGTAGTCTGATATTCCATATTTCCCCAGCAATACAACCCAACAGATATGGTCCTATGACTCCTTGAAGTCCAGTATCCTCAAGAAAGTGGGAAGCTGGTCATGAGCAAGAAGGCAACTACTTTGTTCCTCCTTCATCTGAGGTTAAGTCAATGGACTGTCCTCTAGCTTAGATCGTCCCGGACAGGTGATTTGGAGATGTTAGAAGCTCTTGTTTTACAGCTTTGTGATTTTGAGGAATTGCTGAACAAATGTACTGAAGCCACGTTTTACTTTAGATTCCTTGTGAATAATAAATAATGTTTGAGTTTTTTACTTACATTTTCGGGGGTTAGATTAAAAATGTCAGGAAGGATTTAGGAATACTTGGCATGTAATCATTGCAGATTTTAGTTCTTACATTTTTGTGTTTCTGACATTATGGTAATTTCACCAGAAGAATACCATTTACTGAGAACCAATGTGCAACTTGTTCTTACTAAGAGAATGTTTGTGGTTCACATTTATGAATCTCCATGGTGGCACATGGATGTACAAATGCTTTAAAGTTAGAGTGAGAGCTGACCACTTTAGTCATTAACTGCTTTCTTGTAAAAAAGGTTAAACATGTCATGGTAGCCCTGATGTTGGTGCACTTTTCTTATCAGGCAGCCAGTGGTCTTCCCAGCTCCAAATAATGTAGTTGCATGACCTGATGTCTTCCTATGAAAAAAACTAAATTAAAACTGTGTTGATGATTATACCTGCTTCAAATATGATGGGGTGACATCCAGCTGTGACTAAACATTGTATTATTCAATCATATTATTTTGTTATAATCAAATTAATTTCATTCAGCACTTTACCATCAGCTTGTTATGTAAGCAGGACAGTTCATCCCTCATTTGGTAGAAAAAAATGAACCTATCTCAGTCTCTCACCACACTCTTTATCCAGGTTGCCTGCAATGATTTTTTAATCCAGCAGATGTCGCTATTGAGCGACAGACCAACAGTGTCACAACACGTCATCTTGCCACCACAGCTGTAGTGCATCAAATGTGGTACAGGCGATACATTTTTGTATATACACAGAGATAATTACATAATGACGACGCAGAGTTTTATAGCTACAGTCCAATATATAAACGGCTACATGCACTTTTTAACTCGTAATGCAAAACTCAACCAATAGGCGATGGTTACAGAGTCACATGATTAATTTCAGGCTTTTAATGTGTTGCCTGAGTAAAAAAAAACTATTTAATAACATCAGCGACACATTTTAAGGTGTTTATTTTAATTGGGGTTCCATGAAAAAATATAACGATCAATAACAATAAGTGTGTTAGTATTTAACACTAACGTTTTGAGGAATGCTTATAATTATTGTAAATTAAGTTCAGGCAACCTTTTAGTCCCCTTTATTCCGGTTAGCACGTAATCCTCGGCACAGAAAAACCAGATGAAGGTGAGGGCTTCTCTTATGTTCCCAGAGGTTAGTTTCTATTACGGTTCAATTGCGGTTAAATTTTATTTCTCTTTTATTTCTCAATACAGATAGTTGATGGGGTTGAGCAGGCGATAGATTTCACTGTTAGCTTCTTTTTTGGCATCTTAAACTAAGTTTAGTTTAAGATGCCAAAAAAGAAGCTAACAGTGAAATTGTCAGCAGGTTAAAAAAGTTATTAAATGTACTAAAACAGCACTTTATTAGATATGAATCAGCTCTTCATTGTATTGTAACATTATTGGTGTCTCACTGAGTAAAACCATACAATATGCTGTGCATATGCTTTACATGCAACATACAATATCTCTTTAATACTTGTACGTGTATTGTTCTAAATAAGAAGTCGATTTAATGCCAGTGTTCCTATAATAGTTTTCTTTACTTGCTTTACTTTGCTTTTTACTGGATTTGCCAGGACCTTCCAGCAAAAATAGAGTATAGTCCGTTGATCAATTTGATGTTTCTTTTTTGCATACTTGACCTTTGAATGACCAGTGATAGAAAGTGACTATCACTCACTTGTGTATAAGTATACTTTCCCTTTAATGCGGCCTTGTACTTTAATTCCACTGCATTTCAGTATTTATTTTTGGACTAGTTACTGCAGCATACTTGAAATAAGAATCATTTTAACTGTATATATAAATGCAGTGATCATCTTTGTTTTTTCAGCATCTTAGTTATGGGTCTGCGGGATTTCTGGAGTAACTACAGAGTGTTGATTGTGATGGGCACAAGTCTGGGGCTGATCCACTGGGGCTGGTACAATCTGAAGGGAAGCCCACTGTTACGCAAAGACGAAGACGAGTATATTCCTGAACCTGGCATTATTACCTACGTTTCCCCTCCTGCATCTGCTCTTCCTTCTCCTCCTCTGGCTGCTGCTCACAAGAGCAAGTAACCTGCACTAAGGTATGGAACTGTTAAAAACACCTGCAGAAAGTGTGCTGTGTTTTACTGCCTCTGTGTGAGAGTTTGTATAACTGAGCACACCAAGGGTTTGTATAACTCAGAGCAGTTTCATCTAGTTTTAGTTGCATTTTCAGAATTTTCACAAGATGGTGCTCAAATTTAAAAAAAACAACAACAACACCCCCCCCCCCCACCCTAAAAACAAACAAACAAACAAAGAAAAAAAAGTCTAGAAGTTAACTCAGTACCAAGCAAAATAATTGATATTCGATACCACAGGGATGATTATGATCCCATCCTGCAACAACAGAAATAATGGCAAAGAAGTCACATCTCGAAAAAGTTAGCTTGTTAAGTTTCAACTAGTTTCCCCAATTATAAGTTAAATTTCTAAGATTAAATTTGGAGGGTGTTTTTTATGAAATATTTTGATTATTTCAGTATAGGTTGTGAAGGTAAGATATATTTTAGAACGAAATAATAGAAAACAAACAAGATAAACTTAACATCAAAATCATTTTAATTATTGTAGAAGAAGAGCATAATGGAAACATAAACACTTAACTTTGGATAATGTGTTGTGTTAGTAATGTGAAAATAAAGACCGGTTACTGCCTGCATTGGTTATCTTCTCTTGGGTTTCTGCTGCAAGAGGTATTCACTGGGCAACTGATCAGTTGTGTATACCTTCCCGATGTACTCCTGGATAGTAGTTCTGACACTCACTAGTCCTCGTCTTCCTTCCACTTAGCATACAGTCTAAGGTTGGCTGGATTTAGGGCGAAACCCTCCATTCATGCTAAGGCAAGGCAAGTTTATTTATATAGCACAATTCAACAGCAAGGTGATTCAAAGTGCTAAGAAGATTTCTTGTCTTGATGTTAGTGCTTCAGTCTGCCCTTTGGCCAGCTGATTATCCCATCAGGGTATTTGATAACTGGCAAGGCTAGGTGTTGACGTCCAGATCTTGTTCTTCCCATTCAGGTGATTTCTCAGGACTTAAACTCTGCAGATTGTTGGTGGTTGCAGCTTTCCTACTGGACTCTTCATGGCTCCCATTTTGCCTGTGGTACTTGTAGCTGTTGTCAGTGTCTGCAATGTCCAGTTCTCTCACTTCTATTTTCTTTCTGATAAATAATGATCCAACTGCACTTCTCCGGTCTGAATGACATTCCGATTTTGTTGCTTTAGATCCTAGTGGTATGAATTGATGTATCGTTCACTCCTGGCATACAGCTTGATATCATCCATGTAGAAGAGGTGGCTGATGATTGCTCCATTCCGTAGTCGGTAGTTCTATACATTCCAGGATGCCATTGAGTTATAGGCTTTCTTGTAATGTAATACCTGTAACGCAAAACCCATAAAAGATGTAAACAATATGCCAGAGTATAACTCTGTCTCCTTCTAATTAACCTTAATGTGTACTTTAGCAAAGATAATCCCACAGCAGCCTGATTCTCAAGACAGTAACAGTAATTTTGTATCCATCCTATTGCTTACATTTGGAAGTTGACTCTAAGAGTTAGAGAGGGTCTGACTAATGTTTGAGCAGGAATGCACACAGCTGGCAATCGCTACTCCCCATCACTCAGAAAAAATGTGCTTAATGGTCATCACACTTGTAGTACAGCAGTACCTGCAGGGCTGGACTGGGACAAAAAATCGGCCCGGGCATTTTGACTAGAGACCTGCCCACCAGGCATTATAGGAAAAGCCATAAAGCCTTTGAATGAAAACAATCGCTTTGATGCACACTGCGTTGTTGGTATATATGTATCAGTCTAATAAACTTAAACCTACACCATCCTCCCTATTCTGGATTTTAAACATTACATAGCGGAAACAAAAAGACTGCTTAGTCGAGTTAACCTCCTGAACTATCTACAAAACCTAAAATTAAGACCAAAAAGACTAGAGGTGAGACATGATCATTAATTAATATTCAAATTAATAAATGACAGATTTTGTGCTATTTTCATAAACTATTTATTTACCAAAATAATACAAAACAGCATGGTAGCACAATATTTTTTTTTTTTAACACAGCAACATTTAAAAATGAAAGGAGACAGAGAAAGAAATATGAGAAAGACTTCTCCATTTGTGATGATAAATCAGCCTGGTGCAACATGTAAGGATTGGCACAATTTGTTAAGCGTTTGAGAAACTAACCTTAAGCATAAAATAAAATTCACTATTAGTAACATCATAGCACCCGCCCAGCAGTATAGAAACTCCATCATGCTAGCTAGTACGCAGTACGAGTTATTGTAAGCGACTGTAGTCAGCACAACGAAAATAAACTACAACTAAACTTGGTTTATATCTGATCCAGATAGACTGCAGTTCATAACTTCTTACCTGAAGTTCAGTTTCCCTGCCACTCGGACCGGCGGCCGCCTCGGGTCTCTCCTCCTCCTGCCTCCCCTTTCCCTCATCCACCTGCTGGCCTCCACCACTTGCTGATGATGATAAATTTGTGGAAGCTACTCCATAGCCACCACCAAACAATTCTGTTATTTCTACACATTTGGCAGTGTCTGCCTGAAGGGCTTGTTTCTTTTTTTCCTCATTTTTTCTGCAGCTCATTTCCTTTTTTTGTTCTGTATTTTCTTTAGTTCGTCTATAAGATTGCTGTGCAAGGGGGAGGGTGCATCCGGCCTTCTCGGCTGTAATTGGTCCAGCCCAAAGTCAATCATGACCAATTGGCCAATTCAACTTCTTTCATTGTTTATACCAATACAAAAAAAAAATCCATCGGCCCATAAAAACAAAAACTCATGGGCTGGACTGTTGTAAAAACATGTGATATCATCGAAACTGGAAAACAGTGCGAAGAAAGTGGTTCTGTGGAGGGAAATTGCAGGACTTTTTTCTCATCTTGGCTTTAAATGTATTTATCATGTCGGCAGGAGTCGTACCTTTTCCTTGCAGCTCACAGTTCAAATGGTTCAGTTTCCCAGTGCCACAGTCGCCCCGCAACTGAGACATACACACTTTTGTTTATCTGTGATTAAAAACAAACCCTTCCTCCCAGTAACTGTAACAATGGTAAATTTTCTTTGTCTTCTTCCCCTGCAGTGGTGTCAGCATGAAACCTCAGAGCTGGCTCAGAAGGAACTGGCTGTGGGCAGTCTCTGGTGCCTTTGTAACTATCCACCTGGCCACATGGATAATGCAGAGAACTATGAAGAGCATAGTGCGCTCTGAGGTTGCAATCAAAAAGAAAACTGTTGAAGGGAGACCAGACTGATATTCATTTAAGTCCCTGGAATGATGGAAGGATAGAAATCAGCCTGCCCCACATTCACTGATAAAGACTGTACTATATCTACATGATGTCAACTTGAGAATATGAAGTTTGAAACAATTGCAGTAAAAAATCAGTTTTGTTGGACAGTTTGACACTATTCAAGTGGGGTAGACACTTAAAACCACAGTATTAATACTGTGTTCAAAATGTATCCAAAATGTTCTGTTTCTTGTCATTAAAAATAATTTAAAAAACATTGTTTCCTTTAAATGTGATTGTTTTCATATACAGTACATATCAAATAAACCTGTTGGAATCTTCCCTTACCTTAAGCTTAATTACTGAGTATGTCAAGTCAGGGGAAATAATTATATGATCCCCTGTGAAAATGTTAAATTTGCTCACAAAAACAGCATCAAATTTTATGGTAGCTTCATTTTAACTAAGAAAGACGTAATATGAACAAAATAATTTTAAAAAGACAATAACAAAAAAAAATTACATAAAAATTATGGGTTGCTTTGCATGTCATTGAGTAAAATAAGATTCTGATCCCCTACAACCCAGCCAGAATTCGCACAGGTTGGCTGTGGCACACAGACTACATTCAGTCAGTTACAGATATTCTTGATGTCAACATATGTGTATAATACACAAATGTCCACTGAATCAATTTCTGCTATTCCAACTTCCTCACTACCATGGGCAAGACCAAAGAGCTGTTGATGGAAGGGACATGACTGAACACTTGTTCCATGAACTGAAAGAATGAGATCTCAACTACAAATGAGAGAAATTAGCTTATTCTGAAGGGTAGCTGAGTTCAGCTTAAAGCAGTGGCGAGGAGCTTGCAGTAGAGCTGCTACTCCACTTCAAAAGTAACCAGTTGAGATGATTTGGGTTTTTGACTAGGACAAGCTGGAAAACTCAAATCTCTCACCTTGGTATTCCACCAGAAAATCCAGAGGCAGTGCAGCAGAGGCTTGGGCATTTCTCTTGAGATCTGTGATGTCCTTCAGGTGGCTCAACAGCAGTCTATCAAAGAACTTCATGACCACAGATGTCAGGGTGACAGGCCGGTAGTCATTTAATCCTGTGATGGTGGACTTCTTTGGGACGGGGATGATGGTGGGGCATTTGAAGTGGGAGGGCACTCCAGGAGCTCCAGCGAGCTGTTAAAGATCTCTGGTGAAGATGGGGGCCACTTAACCAGCACCGACTTTCAGGTACGAGGGACACACCGTAAAGTCTCGCTGCTTTCCTGGTCTTCTGTGTCTGGAAGAGCAGACACATCCTCCTCACAGATCTTCAATGCAGGTAGGGGGTCAGAGAGGAAGAGGATGACATATGTACCAGTAGCCACAAAGGCCACTTTCTATATGTTTACTGCCCCTTTCATAAGAGTACCAGTAAGTTCAGTATACCAAGGACAAGTATTTTTGTTATGTGGTTCACAAAATTTAACAACAGCAAACATGGGTAAATTCAATTTCATTTGTACAGTGCCAAATGACAGCAACAGTCGCTTCAAGGCACGTTATACTGTACAATAATGCAAAAACTTGTATTACTGCATTCCCCTAATTTTCCCACTATGTTAAATGCCTCGAAGTCCCTCTCAGTCTGACTCTCTCCCAGTTTCCGTTATCGTGCTGAGTCACATGATACCACGTGGTGCTTTTGCTGTCCCCGAGTAATGTCTGAAAAACTAGTAGCATAATAATACAAATTCAACAGTGAAAACGCTGGGCATGAAAGAAAATAAAAGTACCAAAATAATTGTTTTATAGAAAACACTACAAAGAAATAAGTATAGAATAAATGAAATAATGTTGTAAAGGCTAATGGGACAAGAATAAAATAAGGGACATGTAACAGTGACATGTAGCAACAATACTGCGAAAATAGTTTTTTCTCTTTTACTTATTTATTCAAAGTTCAAAGAATTCTTTAACCTTTTATGCATTTATTGTCACATTTTCTCAACTACTCTAAATCGGGTTTAAATGTAGCATTTCGCATTTTTGTAAGTCTATTATTATTGCTTTCTGTTTTCAACTTTGTCATGAGAGAATATGAGCTCGTTTGCTGTTGCTTTGTTTAATGGTCATAAGCCTGATTTACACATCACCTTATCTTTTCCCTCTTTATTCATTCCGCTGGTCAGTGAAGTCAGCAAGAGTCGTGGTTTATCAGAGCAACATTTGAAGCGGCTCGGACCAGATCAGTAGGGTGAGATGGATGACAAGCTGTTGTAATTTATATGCCACTGGAAAAAAAATCATTTGATGCGGATCTCATGGATAGCGCTTTATGTGACGCTTACAACAAAAAGTGCGACTTAAACTAAGTTGTTGCTTTTTTTTTGACCATTTAGAAACGCCGAGGACCTGGCAGTGAAAGTTTAGAGACATTTCGAGGGTCGTTAAAAAAAAGTTTTAAGAAACATTTTGGGACGTTTTGCGTCGGTCTTGTTGAGAGATGTCTGAACTAGAGAAGAATGAAAACATTCCCGAAGCGTCTGCAAGAAAAGGAATTTCAGACACAGGGAATACAGCAAAAAGCAAAGAGGTAAGACACAGCTGATGCTCCTGTACAACTACGAGTATTTTAATGTGATTCTGCAGGGTTTCTGTCAGCGGACGGCCTGGCGAACGTGCAAATGATTCCACGACTGCAGTAAACTGTTGGACTCTTGTCCTTTAAGCCCCATAAAGTGAACAAATACATTTCTGATCTTTAGTATACAGCTTCCAACTTCCCTAGTTAATTGTCTGCTAAAAGTAGTTTTATTGTGCATTAAGGGACTCATTAACATGCAGGGTAAAATAGACTGTATTCGATAGCTGTGGACAAAAAGACTGTTTAAAAACAAAAATGAGTGAAAAGATAGGCATCCCCTCAAGTTTGATCAAATATTGCTGCACAAATTGGCGCTATTACTCAAATATACAATATACTAGATGGTTCAGTGCTTGAAACAATCTATATGTTCCTTCCACTATTGGAGTGAATTGTCATCTTTGGCAGGGATAGCTCAGTAGGTGTTCGCAGCATGATCATAAATAAACTCCACCGACCTGAGGTACCCTTGAGCAAGGTACCGTCTCTTCACACTGCTCCCCGGGCGCTGGATTGGTGGCTTCACTGAGTGAATGGTTAAATGCAGAGGACAAATTTCCTACCGGATTAATAAAGTATACATTATACTAACTCACTGTAAATCACCTTAAAACTCACTTGTCAGAGAAAATGTATTGAAGATGCAAACAAACATTTGCCTTTGTTGAATGTGACAGCTTTAAGAGGCCCTCTGTATGAACAAAATAATCACATGCATTGATTTTGGCCTATTCTTCCACACAAGCAGTTCTGAAATCCTGAAGGTTCTGTGGGCCCCTTCTACACCTTTGTGTTTGGGATCATTGTCTTACTGAAACGTACACCCTTGTTTCATCTTCAACATTCAGTTAGATGGCAGCAAGTATATCTGTACACGTTCCCCATTCATCCCTCCTTCAATTATATGAAGCTGCCAGTGCTGTATCCTGAGAAACAGCCCCACACCATGATGTTCCCACCTCCACACTTCACTGTCAGGAGTGCAGAATACAATGCTTTTTGACCTCCAAACATTGTTTGTAGGGTGGCACGGTGGTTAGCACTGTTGCAAGAAGGTCTTGAGTCCCATGCCTTTTGGTACTTCCCTTTCTTTGTGTGTTCAGTACTTTTTCTGCGTCATTTCTTATTATTACACTTAATTTATCTGTGGTTTGATTTCTCTGCTTGTGTGGATTGGATGGGTTCTCTGGTGAGAATTTTTTTATCAATAGCATGTTTAGAAATAATATTTACTTAGACAGTTCACATGGTCAAAGCTTATTTTACCTGCTGTATCCCCCCCCACCCATGCCACCAATGATGATTTTTCAGAGTTAAATACCTTTTTATTTTGGAGATTTTCTTATATTGAGAGTAATGTTTAAATCCTTTAAATAACCTGTGTATTTCAGGATTTTAACTTGGCTGCCATCTATGTGTCAGATGCCCAGTACAACAGAAATATCTACTTTGACACATCGCCTCAGGCTGTCAGGTGCAACTTTCACATCCATCCATCTATATTAAATATGTTTAAATTCTATAATTATTTTGTTTGTCTCTACTGTATCTCTGTTGTGCTGATTTCTGTACACACATATCTGCCAGGCTGTTCAGCCTGGCAGATGTTTCATTCCTCTCTGTCTCTCCTCTCTTTTGACCAGCAGTTTGAGCATATCAGAGTAGGACAGTTTCTTTTAGCTCTGTTTACAATGATTTTCTTTGCCTATGCTGAGTGGTTGGTATGTTTTTTAATTCTGTATATCTGTTGTAAGGTATCATAACTTTTATATTTAACATTTGATAAAAACATATTAGCTTTATAACAGCTTGAAATCAACATTGTTGAACGGATAATTTTTCATGTAGAAAATATTGTCCTAGCAAATGCAACATTTTCTCCTGTTTATTAGTCCATCTCCTATAGTAAACTATGAGGGACATGAAATGACTTCCCCCTAATGTGAAATGAAAGAAAAATGCATTTGGACATGAAGACTTTGGATGTGAAGTCATAGCATGCAGTTTGGATTGTATAATGAGTGTGAGTTAATGTAATATCCTCTGAGCATCCAACTTTGTGTGTGGGTTTTCAGACTGTATATGCTCTATAATCATTGGGCCCTAAAGGTACTCCTCTACTTCTTCATGCTGGTCAATCTGTCTCTGGCCATCTTCGAGGAGCCAGCTGTATACCCTCTGCCTATATGGGTAAGACTGCAACTGCCACACAGAGACACTGTCCTATGTTCATAGTTTCTCTTTTTAAAGTGCAGGTTAAGGGTGCAGAGAAGAATAAAAGGTTTGTCTGTAGCGAGAGTAGTGGACCAACGTCCAAACAATCCTGAGTGCTTATTGTAAAATTCAGAGATGCAGACAGTATTTGAGCTGATCAAAGGAAAAGACTAAATATTTGAGGCTCTGTCATTGTAATTGAAGTAGAGTCTATGCAAAAACAGTATACGAGTTGTTCTGATATAAACTAAGTCCTAACCAAGTGATCTTCTGAGGGCTCTTGTAAATCTAAGTTTCATTTTGTTTTAGAGGCTGACTAGTAAGTAAACTTATACAGATGTTAAATTTAGCACGTATGTAACAAAACTAATCCATGCAAAAAAGTGAAATATAACTAACTTATCTAGACAACTAGCATACTTTGAATCTGAATTAAGAAGCAGAAAATTAGAGATCACCCAGGTCTTTAAGACATTCCTGCAGTTTAACTCATTGGTGTGTGTTCTTCATGGATAGATAAAGTTGGGCGTCATCTGCATAGCAGTGAAAATGTATGCTATGCCTTCTGATGATACTGCCCAAGGGAAGCATGTATAATGTAAACAGAATTGGTCCTAGCACTGAATCCTGCACGTTGATATGTGCAGGAACTCCATAATTAACCTCAGTGTGTAAAGAGCACTCTCCATTTACATGAAAAAATTGTAGTCTATTAGACTGATATGATACAAACCACTGCAGCGCAGTACCTGTAATACCTACAGCATTCTCTAATCGCTCTAATAGGATATTATGGTCAACAGTATCGAATGCTGCACTGAGGTCTAGCAGGACAAGCACAGAGATGAGTCCACTGTCAGAGGCCATGAGAAGATCATTTGTAACCTTCACTAAGGCTGTCTCTGTGCTGTGATGGGCTCTGAAACCTGACTGAAACTCTTCAAATAAGCCATTCCTCTGCAGATGATCTGTTAGCTGTTTGACAACTACTCTTTCAAGAATTTTTGAGATGAAAGGAAGGTTGGAGTTTGGCCAATAATTAGCTAAGACTGCTGGGTCTAGAGATGGCTTTTTAAGTAACTGTTTAATTTCTGCCAGCTATTTTGGCTTCACTCCTTGACAATGCAAATGAACAATAATTCCTCTTCAATGTTCATATAAATAAACTTCCACCCAAGTTTGACAGACTTCAACTCCACCATTTTGGACTGCAGCTGGCAATTGTATTTCTTGGTCTTCTGTCCAGTCTTGGTGAGCTTCACTGCTGCTGGTTCTGGCAAGAGTGAACAGCCAGGTCACAACAGATCTCTAGAGCCTAACAAGAATTACTATTGCCAAGTGCAGTCAAGACAGAGGACTTGAATTCTCTAAATACAGTGAAGGAGACTCAAAATACCCCAAAAGACAATGGACTGATCTGACCATATGAAGAAAGCATGAGATGGGAAGGACCAGAGCTAGGAAGATACCAGCTATTGAACTTTGTAATTGACAGCAAGGTAACTGTCATGTTGTGACTCGATTGGATACGCTTGGATGAATGAAGTCTATTACGGAGATTAGACGTTGTCATATGTCTGCTCTAATAATGCAAATGCAAAATAATGCAAAAATAATTAATAATACCATTAACTTTGACTGACTCCAATGCAGTCTTCTGTGGCTTGTATGAATAGAAATACTAATTGCTGTCTACACCTCAGCATTTTATTATAAAAAGACTGAATAGGTTTTTTAAGCCATTCAACATTTTAGCAGTCCTGAAGACTGAAGTCCATCAAATTAAATTATTATCAGTAGTATGGGCATGTGTTGTGCTATGTTGTTTTTCAGGCCACCATGCTGGTGGAGATACTCTGTCTGCTCATCTTCACCATTCGACTCATTCACTATGCCAAGGTGATTCTCCGTGACAAGTTCTGGAAAGATCCCAAAAATATCTGCATCATTGTCATCCTCATGGTAGGAGGACTGATCTGCATTATTATTAATACACATTAATAGTGTATATGGATTTTACACTATTTTGGAAGAAGTCTCCTCCAGCTCAGAGAGGGCCAGAACAAGTCATTGTAAACATGTTTTTGATTTAGTACTTATGAATGTATAACCTCAATACCCCTGTCAGTTGGTGAGTGCAGTGTGGACCCGGAGGACTTCCTGGTTTTTGGTCTGAAAGCTGAAACTATTAAAGTGGGCTGAGCTGCAGAGACAGAATGTGCTGAGAAGGCTTTCCTGTTGTTGTGAAACAACCTTTAGCCTAAGATGTTGCCTTCTCAGCACCTTTAAAGCAGGACAGCTTCCTTGTGACATAGCACTTCTGAGGCTCTCAGTCACAGTCACACACACGTTTCAAAATTTCTTGCTCAAGTTTTTATTTTCTGGAATATTTGGAATAAGTTGTTATTTTGTTTGTGTTTTATGTGAAATTATTTTAGGACAGAAGACAGACTTCTGTCCTTCAACTGTTGCTCAAATAATTTCATCTTAGAGTAATCCTGTTTGTTCTTATCTAGCTAATTTGATTATGGAAACAGTTAACACTGAAGCCAGTATTTTTCAACCAGATCAGGCTTTACTTGGGCGACCAAGCTTTGATAATCCTGTATGTAACCCAAACATTCAATCTTTACTTATCTTTTTGAGTATGAAGGATCTGCATTGACCTATGCCTGTGTGGTGGTGGGGCTTAAAACAGAAAGGAGGAGGACAAATTATTTTTTTCCTCTGATTCTGCCCGCTGAAGCTTTTAGGTGCCAACAGTGTAGGCAATGAACCACGCAGGAAGTACATCTTGAATATTGCACCATGTAAAGTATTTTTGTCTGGCATCCTGTATGACTGGTAGACCTATAGAGTTTGTAACAAATCAAAAAGAGATGGAAAATTGGCAGGAAATCCACGTGAATGTTATAAGCACTTGCATAGAAAGAGCATAGAAAAAAGTGCTTGTGTGAATGAGGCAAGTTATGTAAAGCGCTTTGAATGCTCAGAGTGGAAAAGCACTATATAAGAATCAGTTTATTTACCATTAAATGACTTTTTTCTTTTGTGCATTGACTAGCTCACTTTGGTTGATATGATCACTTATGGAGCACTGAAAGCTGCTAATTATTATGGTGTCCGCTGGTCCAGAGTCCTGCGGCCACTTCTTCTGGTCAACGTCACAGAGGGACGGCAGGTAATGGCTGAATATTTAACCTGTCTGCATCCACAGTCAGTAATGAAAGCTTTTTTAGCCCTGGAGGTGATTAGACTAATATAGGTTTTATGCATGTACGTCGTAAATGACCAATTTCTCAGAAATCTAAGCGAACCAATCCAAATTCTGCAATTGTTTTGCAGAGTACAGATGGCATGATACCACTTTTTTTTTTTTTTTTTTTATGTCCGAACCC